>JAPYYS010001026.1:0-29589 GCA_030522525.1 Campopleginae sp. 14b
TTTTTTTCTTCTTCTTCGTTTTCTTTTGACGTCGTTTTTTTCCATTTAACCTTGAAGGTGGGCCCCCCCCCTCCCCCCCCCCCCCCTTGGGTTAAGGACTCTCGGGATGCTAACACACTAAAAGAGAAAACGAGAAAGAAAGATAAAGAGAAAGAGAGAAAGGTTTGCCCAGGGGATATACTCGGCTCGCTCGCATATAATGGGATCTGTCGAATGAAATTAATTCACAACAATATCCCTGTTTCTTTTTGTCATTAGTATGCAAATGTGCAACCGCATGTGCTCCTATGTGTGCACGATCTTGCGAGAGTTAAACCGATAAAAAGACAGGCCCAAAATATCGTCAACTACGTTCTCGCACAAATTCAACGAGGCGTCAAGGTTCTCGAGTCCTTTTCGATCACTGACAGAAATAGAACGTTGAAGCTTGCGGTTAAGAAACGAAAGGACACTTCGGCATATTGCGAGGCGTTTTCAAATCAGAGATTGTACGTTTTCACAAAAAGCTTAACTCTTTTCACGCGTTCATAACAATCGGATGATGAAAATTGTCTCTGGGAAATGTGAATGACAAAAAAGATTGAATGGAAAAATAATAAGGAAAATTGGGAGGATCACGACGCGTAGAATAAATGTTGCTTATCGTTCGTATAAATTGAATGCGAGATAAAAGATTGAAATAGAATTAGAAACTCGATTTAATGATGGAAAAATGGTTCGCACGATCGAGGCAGGATGAATGGAGTGGATTTACGATTTAGGGTTCACAGTCCGGGGTGTTTATTCGCGCTTGAGCACCCACAGGAAGAAAGGGGGCTTGGTATACAGAGAGAGAATGGTACTTGTCAGTGGGACGTGGGGTACGCGTTCGCCGCGGGTCCATCACATGCGTTCGGTTCATCGCTACATATATAAAATGCTTTAGTTCACGTAATGGTAATATCAAAACCACATAAAAGCTGAAATCCGACAGATTGAAGAATCCCCGAACAAATAAGAAGCAGGCGCAATGTACGAGTGTTGGTGCGCAAGAGAAAAAGGGAAGGAAATAGAAGATGTTCGTTTTCTACATATAGGCACGATGGGGGTGCGCGGTTTTCCACCTCATTTCCACCTCGAGTGAGGCAACCCGATTGTGGTGGAGAGTCTTCTTGCGGCTATTGTGCTCTTTGGTGTATAGTCCACCATCATATACAGATAGAAAAATTCGTTCAATCGAATTTTCCACGAAATTCTCTCCTTTTACACAAAATAAAATGCACGTCGTCCTTTACAAGTTCGTCAAAAAACGAAAAAAGAATAATATAAAAAATCTTGAAATATTTCGCTCAATTTACGAAGCGAGGAATCTTCCTTTCTCCCGATGAGACATTTCATATGCGTCGCAGTGATATTTAATCGAATTTATCTAAAAATTCAAATAATCTTCAACCGATGAATCAGTAATTTTCGAATTTTATTAATTCGGCAACTTTGTAGCGAAAAATACGAAGGAAGAACGTGTGCCGAAGGCGGCTCGAGAGAGGATCGAATGAATAGGAAATAACGAATAATTTTTTTCTCTTCCAACACTTGACGGAGCTGGTGAATTAGAAATACGAGAAACTCAATAAACGCTCTGTAGAGGAGGCAATAAAAGCGGGTGTAAATGGTATATTATGACAGGAAGTAAATCGTTGACTCGTGCAGAAGGCACATTATCGTTGGTAATATGGGGATTCTTTGTGGTCGGTGAAAAGCACACCGATATCGGATTACAGGCTCCTTTTCATCTCTTCTCTCGGTTTGTCTCGTTATTTGCGCGATGCCAGGCGTTTTCTCTTTGTATGTCTCCCTCGCTCTGCACACTGGGATTCATTTCGAATCTTTCTTCTTCCTTTTTTTTGGCTTTCCGGTGGTTTTTCGAGAATGTGGTTCCACCTTGTTGACCCGTCTCCGATCCGGATCGTGTTTCTTCCTTCGCGTGCTGTACCGGCAAGTATACTTTGGAAGTTCGGGGCGTGAGCGTTCGCCGCCGAAAATGTAATCGAGCCTAAAGTTGTTCACACTTTGAAAAATCGCAAAAAGATTCACGCGTCGTTGTTTAAAAAACAGAGCAACATTTTCGATCGTGAGTCAGGTGGAGTTTTAGTGCGTTCAACATTTTGTGATGAGAAAATGAAATGGAGATTTTGTACAATGAAATTTGAGGTGGTTCCTATCGTCATTTGTGGAAACAAGTTTTATCAGCGTTTTACTTGAAGGAGGAATCGTCGGTTAGCGCTCCTTTGTTTTTCATTGCCCGGGATCCGTATGGTCGAAGGACTCGAAGTATAGTAGTCGCGTCGGTTCGGGGATTGCACCGAGGGATATAGGAAGACCGCATCGTGGGCAAAAACAATCGAACTTGATTTTGAAAAGCCCTCGTTTCCTCTCGTCAAACGCCCAATCCTTTCGTATATACAATCGCGCGTCCGATTATCACGATCTGCCGAGAATACTCGAATTGGCACTTGCGTATCAAGCACACTCTTCCGCCAGAAAAGGAGAAAGAGAGTGGTCCAAGGGAGAGAGGTATAACGAAAAAGGTGTATTTGTATATATATATATATGTAGAAAAAGAGAGGCGAGGATTGAGCGAGGCCAGAAAAAGAAAGAGAGATGGATAAGGGAGGGAGGGAGGGCGAGGGAGTGGGAGAAAGCGAGTGTATACGCGGGGGTGTTGACGACGCCTCTTCCGTCTGTGAAGCGCCATGCTCGAAAGGGAAGCGAAGGAGGGCCCTTGATTCCTCAATCCGTACGAGAAGTCTCCTTAGCGTGGATATATACGTGCATACATACATGAGCGTTTCAAAGAGGAAAGTGTGAGTGCGCGGAGGACCCCCGCCCCTTGGCGCAGCTTCCAAGGAAGCTGGGAGGGTGAGCGAGAGCTTCGTTTCGCCCTTTGGGCTACATAAGGATCGCGTCTCGAGTCAGGCGCGTATAGAAGATATGAAGTAGCAGCAGGAAGCGGAGAATAAGAGTCCGAGGGCAAGGGCGGGGGACATATTTAAAACGCGATGAGGAACCAAAGGGACGCCAAGATGCTGAGAATGAACTAGTTGACAGCGCGTGCACCGATGCCGCGGAGAACACGCAAGAAAAAAAGGAGCTGAGAAGCGAGAAATGATGGAGAAATAAAGATGGCGAGAGGAAGAATAAGTAGAGGGCGCTCAGGATCGGAGTGAAGGATCCTCGACTGCTTCTAGGATACTTCGCTCTCCTTCTCGCTCTTTCAAATTCACTGTCTTTCTCTCATCTCGCGGAGAGAGCCGCGGTATATCCTCGGGCTTCTCACTGTACAAGGACCTTTTTCCTCTTCTCTCGACAGTGTGCTCATCCACTCTTCTCTTCATACCACCATCAACAGGATACATATATTTATATAAATGTATCTCTATCTTTATCTTTTTCTTGTGCACTTGTAACAAGTCCCTCTCACTTCTCTTTCGCTTATCTCGGCTTCGCGCGGTACGCTCTTGGTCTCGACGATACCAACGTATGTACAAATCAATTTTGTTAGCCGCGTGTGTTCTCCCGCGTGTGTGGACCATTTTCCTAGTGAGATCGATGACCGAAGAAGCGATAAATAGTTTGCATTTGCCATTTTTGGTCTAGACATTTAAAAGTCAAAATTCATTCCTCCGACGAATGGACCAATATTTGAATTTCATTGTTTATGGTGTAAACGGGCTTGGTGTACCATGGCCGTTAATGCATCGCGGCAAGGGTGGAAAATTCGCGAGTACGCAAAGGCTCGCTGCACTCAACTCGCTTTCTCTTTTTTTCTCTTTTTGGTGTTCCTTTCGTTCCATCACGGCGCGTATGCATGTGCCCAAGCTTCTTGCCCAAGACTTGGCTTCAAAGCTTTTGCGTCCCTCTCATGGCAGCCCTTGCTCGTGCAATGAGTGGCGCTACCTAATGGCACACGAGAAAACGCCAAGCATCCCGAGGACGGTATATGCTCTTCATATATTATGCGAGAGGGATGAGGAAAGAGGAGGGAATGAGATGGACTGAGAGGAGGGCGCGGCCTCGATGAGTACACGTGCGAGCTAGTAAGCATCTCTTGCCCTTCCCTCTCCTTTCACGAGAGTTTTCCAAGTGATAAATACATACTCCGATTCATATGGTACAAAAGGACTTAAGTAACACGATTTTTGTGCGTCAAGGCTTTCGAGTCTAGCCCTTTAGATGCTTCAAATTTCGCGTGCATATGTAGCCGCGTAACTTTGATGAAAATGCTGGGCGACGCGATTCTCGCTTCGGGCTTGCATCCCAGTGGGGCAACGGCTCAACGAAAGAAAAAAAGAACGACTCGAGATCACTCGCTATCTCACTGATCCTGATGCCGAGAACACCGCAAGGCCCACGCATACTTGTTGGTACAAAAATCTAGTTTCCCGCTCCTTCTCTCGATCCCTCATCTATACGTTCATGCATCTTTTCTGCTTCCTTATTGCTCTCCATTGCCTGCTCCTTCCATCCCTTCTCTCTCCCTCGAATGCTCCAACTCCGTCGGATATCTGGTTCTCTCTTAGCTCTCTTGTCGGTATTAGTGGTGCAAGGGTCCTTGCTTTGACTCCGAACTCGCAGTCTGACTGAATGCCCCTCTACTTGACGAGTACGTGCTTCTAAGTGCATCCTGATTTTTTCGAAGCCCTTTGATTATACTCGACTCTTTATATACGCACGTACACCCAGTATATATGTAATAAACATACATATATACAGAGATACGTTCATCGGTGTATTCTCCATTCCAGATTCTCTTTTTTTACTTTCGTAGCCTGTTGTCTCGCCGCGCTTCATTGACAAGTATTGTTCTCTCTCCGCGAGCCCTCGGAATAAATCATATTTTTATGTCGAACGGCGGTCCGATCTTCATTCGCTTTTTCGATGAGACCAAATCTTTGCGACGATTGTTTTTTTTTTTCTAAAAAAATAGAAATCTCTCGTTATGGGCGTCAGCCTAACGATTTTTTCAAACACACAAATTCAATTATTTATAACAAAACTTGATGATCGAATTCTCAGAACTATCTCCTATTAATTGAAAAATCATTTCTGTATCGTTCGCTCTGGAAAAAGCAAAGAAAATATATTTGAAACGCGACACACGGAAAGTTTTTGCATTAAAGAAAAATGGTGTTAACCATCAAGTGGTAATCGGACGACGAATTAACGGACAGGAGGGAGAGTTTCGTGGGTGTCCATGACGGATGAGAGTCTAGGGCCCCGAATCTCTTCATAGGTGTGTAAGTAGCCCTGTTGATTTATTTGATAAACGAGAGAGAGAGAGAGAGAGAGAGAGAGAGAAGATGTGCAGGGTAGTCGCATGGGATAGGGCTTTAAGGGGACCGAGCCAGCAGGGAGATAGAGGTTTGGGAGAGAGCCCTCCAACGGAGAGTCCTACAACGTTTAGCGCACTCCTCTTTCACTCATACACGTACACACACAAATATCATTGTGCACATAGTGTGTTTATACATACGTTATATTTTCGTCAACATATCTACACTGGGAGATTTAAAATATTCACGGGTATGGCACGCGTGTGCAGTCACGGCTCTCAATCCAAACAATTTCGTTCTTCCTTTTTTTCTTCCTATTCGCCGTTTTTTTTTTTCCCATTTCTTCAGGCATCGGGATATTTACTTCTCGCGGCCCGAACGTTCCATCATTGATTTTTCTCTTTCAACAATTCACATCCGACTCCGTCGCGCGCGACTTTCTGCTCTCGATCTTATTCCATTTTTTTCCTCCATTCCACGTAACGTCGTCGCGGACAATTTGAATACGACGAGGCCTTTCGACGTACTTTAAACTTTAACCGATGAGCCGAATCTCTCGGAAACAGAGTCTGGGATGAAGATTCGTTTTCTATTGTGACTTGAGGATTGGCGAAACTAAAATATCCAGCTCTGGATGAAAAAAAAATAAAGAAAAAAACAAAAAAAACAGGTCTCGAATCCTTAACTCCGTCCGTGCCCGGAGATGAAGCCACACAAAGACGGATTTTCGTAAATCCCAGCCAAATTAGGAATGCTTATCGTACGAGTATTGTTTTCAGAACAACGTGGACAGGGATCAGTTTGTTTTTTATGGTTTATCGTAGGTCGTACACGTTTGCAAGTATATTCATATGCATATGTATGTGTCTGCATGAAAATATATAAATTTGTATTATACGGAAAATACGAGAAACTGGAGTTTCCGAGAGGAAGGGATTTAGTATTGCACCCTGCTGGGATTGCGACGATACAAACATAGGCATAAAGAGTGAAGAGAATGAGAAAACCAACAGTAAGGATCGCGTCGGTACGAACCCGGATTAATGGCTGCCGCGAAGCTGCTCTCCGTCTCGGGGATTGCTCTCTTTTTTTCCTATTTTTACTTCCCTCTCTCCCTTTCTCATTCCGTTTCTCTCGTTGCCGGAATCCCGCGTACAATCGTCGAGATCGGTCCAATGGTTCTATGCGAGTAAAATACGAAGAACCGGTTCGAAGAAAAGATAAGCGTCTGACCCTCACGGTTTTTATTCGCCAGTATAATTGTTTTTTTTTTTTTTCATTATTTTAACGATCTGTCATTACGATTGACAAATGAAAATGAGTGATGAAAATACCTCAACTTTCAATCTCATTGACATCCGCGTAACAAACATTCAAATCGATTATGAATTTCGTATTTTTTGTTTTCCAAATCCTTGAAAAACCGATATTTCAATTTTTTTCACGCACTCCGTTCCACGATGAATATTGAGACATTTTTTTTAATTCTCCACCTGAGCAGATACGAATATTCGCTTATTTGAGTTCGATTCAATATTTTCGTCATTATTATTTTTTAAAGAGATTATTTATTTCATAATCCTTTAATCCCAACCAAGTGGTTATCCATGATTGTGTGAGACACTTGTAAGTGGCTTTTACTTCCGGATAAGTATATATCCACACAGCTCTATACTAATATATATGACGGAAAGATTCTGTTCACTGGGCAAGCAGCAGGAAGGGGAGCTGGGGGAGAAAGATCCTGCTCAACGTGTGCAAAAGGTGGCGGAGAAGGCGCCGTCGTTGATTGGATCACCGCAAGAAATCGATAGTCTCTTTCTCTCTCACTCGCTCTCACCCTCCCGGAAACTGTACCACCCTCGTTCGCACACCACCAGCCAACTCTCTGAACTCGAGGTTTTATATATATCTCTGACTCTCTCGCTCTTTCTCCCTCCAATTTCCCCGTGACGGCCTCCTGGAGGATCCTCGAGTACCCTCTCATAGCCCTCCGAGCCACCCAGCCGAGCTCTGTCCGGCAGTCTCCATGCCAACACCCGCTCGATAAATTTATTGGTCGACTCTCCCCAACACTGTTGGATGCTCAAAATATATACATACATATATGGAGACATGTGAACAAAACCACCCTTGGCTTTATTTTGCGTAGAAGAGGCAAGAAGGAGGTATTTTCTTGCTGGCTTTGCCGACACCGAATCGCCACGCAAAAATTCTCCAACTGTTTCCACTCCTACGGGTGTTTTTTTCCTCAAAGTTCTGCATGTTGCACAAAAAAGCAAAAAGTTATTGCGTCGTAGAATTCATCGTGCGTGGTTAGTACGTCGCGGGCTTACCGTGCCGCACGAGCCACTAAATAATCATCTTCAATTTACACCTTCTGTTGCCGATAAAATGGCCGAAAAGTTGTTCCAACTTGGCTGATTTCTCGACTACGTTTTCACCCTCTGTATAAATTTGACTCAACGATCAATCCGCTCCAATGAAATCGTAAATAAATTAGAACGAGCTCGCTCAAAGCTTTATAACGATCGCGGGACCCTCCGCTCTTTACAGTCCCGAGCGAGATCGCTAGAGTCAACATTATCCCGGGGTACATACACATAGCAGTTGTATATAGTACATAGCTACTAAAAACTGCTCTCGTATGACTTTTATCATCATCTCCTTTATCATCGTCTACTTGCTCCTTCGAATTATAATTCTCTCTACTCTCCCATTATTCTCTAATTACTC
The DNA here is from genome assembly GCA_030522525.1 of Campopleginae sp. 14b. Lineage (NCBI taxonomy): Eukaryota > Metazoa > Arthropoda > Insecta > Hymenoptera > Ichneumonidae > Campopleginae sp. 14b. The sequence continues at coordinate 8,049 of JAPYYS010001026.1, forward strand.
TATCCACAAAATATTCCATAATTAATAAATTATACGCTTTTCATTAATGATCCATATTACCCCATCATATTTTACTGCAATTGGTATTTTTGGTATTTTTTTACTTAAAATATTTTTTAAACTGAAATGTTTTTTTTGCAATTTCGTATTTTTCTACTTTGTGAAATGTCAATCAGGCAAAATTCAATTTAAAGTAATCGCTTCTGTGTGCCGATAATGTTTGGGTTTCAATGTTCTTCGTGCAGATCTCTCGTAAAAAAAGATATTGTGCGTAAATAAATCTTTCATACATTCGCTAGGAGAATAAATCGTTGCTTCGTTTTCTTTCGAATCATACCTGAGCTACCGGGCTTGGGGGTAAATTCGGTATTTAAAAATACGTTGCGAAATTATAACGAATGATTCTAGAACTCTTGAAAGGTTAAACAGTCGGAGCTTGATAATGATGAATTATGTTAATGATATATTCCGTAATAGGGGTTTACTCTCGTGGTGCTGGCCCCCGACGAAACATCGAGCTTGATGCATTTATTAATAACGTATCAGTAGTTATAGGTATATCTGTTATCCCTCGGTATAAATATATGTATATGTGCGTGTTTTGGATTTTCAAGCTTTTGTAGGCCTAAGTTGAAAAAAAAAAAAAAATATTACTGTGTGTTTTATGGTGGGAAAATAATATAATTCAGTTTTTATGCTTTACGAATGCCAAGGTTTTTTGTGGCCTCAAGTATTTGGCTGCATCTATAGACGAAGATGCTCCTTCCTCAGGCTGGCCACAACAACTCGTAAAGATACATTTTTTCCTCTTGAGCGAATCACTGAGACCAGTTCTCATTGCTCCAGCAGCATGTAAAACTTAGCTCATCTATGAAACTTTTTTTCCCCTTTTTTCTCGCTCTCTGATGAACTTTTTTTAATCTCGTATTCATGTTCCGTTTCTCCAGCGAGGCTCGAGATCTCTGTCTCATAAAAATGACGAGTTCTGAGCACGATGAGAAAAAGAAAGTCGAGAATCTCTCCGAGAGCTTCCATTACCATCGTCCACGAAGAAAATCTTGAGACTCCTTCGTCGCAACTTTTCTCTCTAGAGAGACTCAATAACGCAACATTTTTCAACGTTGTTAAAAATGATAATTATTCCCATCATTCTCGACGGAAACTTCGTCAAGAATAAAAATATCTATTGGTCCCTGCGAATCGATTGGGGTTTCCATTATAACGAGACAAACGCGAAACTCATTGAAAGCAAAAGTAACTTTTGGAAAATCGAGTGCTCAGAAAAATCACCAGCAAATCCTATTTTTACATGATGTTGCACATGTTTTTTTCCAACCCATTAGGGCCTCCTTATCATAATTTTCTGTACTTGATTAAAGAAAAATCGTAATATTTCTTTAATTTATATTTCGTGATTTAATCCTGTAAAAAAATCTCATGTTGCTCCTTAATTTAAATACCTTAATTTTTTGTACCCGATGAAAACTTTCGAGGGAATATTTGTCGGTAGAAAATGGACGCGTACGGAATATTCGTCGAGTTTGCTAACAGCATTTATTTGTGTGTGTGCGAGAAGGAAGAAAAAAAATCGGGAATACGATGGAAAGAAAATAATAACTTGATATCTAGTTAGGAGATAGGCGGAGAATGGGAGGGCTGGAGAAATGGGCAAAGCAATATTGAAACGCGGACCATGGGCTGGTGGAGGCGCAGGAGAGATGCGGACGGGAAAATGTAATTTCAGTTGGAAACAGGACCAACGAGGGAAGGGCCTAAAGAGTGAAATAAAGAGAAGAAAAAAAAGATGGAATAGTGTAATAGTGGTGATACGGGAATAGCGAGAGGAATGGTAGACGCAACTCTCCGACCCACATCGAGTTTCAAGTGTTTGTATTGCTGACGCGGCGATCCAATCCAATCCAATGCCCATAGTGGATGGGCAACTATATACACATAAATTTATATAGGTATAAGCATCAAGCATCAGAATAAGGGCGTAACCCACATGAATGTTCGAGTCAAAATCACTTGAATTGCACCCTTTAGCTTTTTACTATTGGACATTCCTACGTCTGCTCGATATTTTCCATTACGTGGCTTTCCTCGTGCGAGATTATTTCATTAACAATTATTCGGATATTTATCCATATTGATTGCTTGATGTAGATCGATGTAAATTACTTGAGTAGAAGGGAAAGAAACGTATGGGATTGGGAGAAAAGCAAATCATTCGGCCACTGTGTTGCTATTTTTCTCTGCATTTCACAGTTTATTTATTTTTTTTTATATTGATTTTAAATTTCGTTTAATTGATGCAAATCCAAAACACTATCGATTCCTCCTGCTCAACCATTCCATTTTTTTTTCACCTCATCTTTTCGTTCGCGTGGTTATCCGCTTATTTTATTTTTGTTTTCAACTCGATGCCCGAGTGAGTCCATCATACTGGCTTCCCTTCCATTTTATTTAAACTCGTACGTGATCCACGCAGGCAATATCAGTTGGTGCATGTTTTCCTGTCTCGAAATACAATTTCACCGCGCACCGGCTTGTCAAAGCTCAGCATTTTTCTCAATTCTTTTTATTTGCGCCCTTTACATTTTGAAATATTCATCGAGCCTGACAAAAAATTCAAGCGCACTTGTTACTTTCTTCTAACGGATTCCACATTTTTACGATTTTCTCTCCGAATTTTTTCCTTTTTTTGAAATACTTCATTGCAATTTTTCGATTTTTATTGTTATCATTATGACCCATGAAGCGACCGTTAAGCAGAGACGCACTACTCAAAATAATTGTCAGTCATTTATACGAAATGTTGAAAAAAATATTTGCATTTTTTGTCATTGACATTTAATCAATTTTATAAATTTCACGATTATCAACCGCACAAAGAACGATCAATTTTTTCTACTTTTTCATTCATAATTTGACTTCTCTTGGTTATGGAGTTGTTTCCCCATAGAGCTGGATGCGTAACCGCGTGGCTGTATCTTTTTATTTTTCAGTTCAGAAAGAACCAAATATATGAAAAGTACAAAACGACAAATTGAGATAAATTATCATTTTCGTTTTTAATTAATTGAATGAAAATATTCAGATACTATTCGAAAAACTATATACCAGCGTTTTCTTCATGACGTTGAAGTTTGGATCGTTGGAATGCAACGAAATTCGTTTTCCCCTTTGCCAGAGCTCATTATTTTCATGCAGAATTTAATTGCCATGATGAAACGATCGGTTTTTGCTTCAAAAAAATATATTGGCTCGAAAAATTAGGATCATGTGAAAAATGAAACCAATGGTCGATAAAACTTAGTATTTTTCGTTGCATTCCAACGTTGGAAACTTCAGCATCATTTATCCTCGCCAGAACAGTTTGAAATTCAGAGGGACTTGCATGGATCGTGATTTCGAATAAATAATTAAGTATACAGTTTGAAAATATCGAATTAATGAATAAAACCAAGTTGGAAATTCTCAAAAATTTGTATCGGTGGCTATATATACATATAGGTAGGAGTACGGGTTGTTATTATCATAAACGCAACAATAACGAGGGATGATCCGACGTGTAAACTGTTTTGGACCCTTTTTTGGTGCGCGAGGGCGAGGATTACCGACCCCCCTAGTGTGTTCTCCTGTGCGAGGTCGACGGGGGATGTTATTGTTGCCACGAGAACCGAGCAGAAGAGAGAGGGTGACGGAGATGAACGAGCTGCAGGAACGGCGAGCAAGCTCGATCGAGCCAAATACGCGAGGGTGGGTTTTAGTGAATTCACAGTCGAGTCAGACGGAGACAGAGCGGATACAGATACGTATATACAGACATAGACGTAGGTACGAGGTATTTCGACAACCCTCGATAATATTGGCGGTGTTTATCGCTTCCTATTACCAGCTCGATTGAGCTGAGCTATGCGATTAACATGCGTCACCGATAGCATCGATTATATACATATATGTATATACAAAGACGCACCCATAGCTACCAAAGACCACCATGCACAAAGAGGGTCGATCATAGAAACGGTAGGCACACTTGGAGAGCCCGCACGATAGCATCAAACGTGGTTAAGATCGACGATTAGTAATTAGCAATTTAGTATGAAACGCGATAAAGTCACTAGATTGCATCGTCGAAAACTCGAGCACCGCCATATCGTTCTTCTTGCATTTCACGATGATCACAGACCGCGGAATACATTCGTGTATTGAAAAAACAATTTCATTTTTTACAACACGAACGTACCAAGATTCGTCGATCGATAAAACTGGCTTGTGTGGAAAAAAAACATGATGCTGAAGTTTGAAACGTTGGAATGCAACGAACAATATGTATTTTTATTGACAATTTGTTGAATATTTTAAAATAATACAAATTTTTCGAGCTGACATATTTTTATGGGAGCAAATAAATAAATAATGGGCTTTCGCTAAGAAATAAAACGAATTTCGTTGCATTTCAATGATGCGAACTTCAACTTCATGAATGAAATTGAAGGTTGTTCCATCTATAAACGTCCAATTGATCACGTACTCGACGGATTGAAGATTCAAGACACAGCCTAACTCTCGCTTATCATCCTAACGAGTTTCCCGGTCATGGCTTTTCGTTTTTCAGCGATCGAAATGTACATAGATCAACCAGACTCGTATGTTATGACGTTTCATAAATGCTGACAAATACTTCGTATACTCCCGGTGTACTTTGCACGTATATCGTACTTTATGAATCGTGAGACACGCGCCGCCACGCTCCCATTCAACTTCAATATCTCATTGTTCTCGTTTACAACGTGCTGACGTGCGTGTATCGCATCCACGTTCCACTACTATTATGAGTATACGACTGTCCCGTAACAGCCGAACTAAATAAACTAACCGTCCAACGATGGCCAGTTGCGGTAGCCAAGCAATTATTTACGCTCCGCGACGAATCCGACTCATTCGTTTCTTCGATATTTCTCCTTTTTCTTAATAAACGCACAGTAACTTATTTTACTTTGTCGTCCAACGATGAATGCTGAGGGAACGATAAACGAGCATCAACTGTTCATACACAATGAACTAAACATTTGCATCGTCGTCCAGATTCGTGAAATCTTATCAAGCGACCTTTTTTGAAATTGACGTTTTTTTTTTTTTCTATTATTGACGATTTTCTTGAATTCATCAATCTGTTTTACTTCAATCCGCTTATCTAAGTAATTTTTCCAGTTGAATGGAGAAAAGGAACGATTTCTCGCCAACATTTTCTTGTTTTCACGAATTTTATGGAAATTAGTTGAAACAATTAAGTCCATAATTTTTGGAATCTCGTACAGAATTTTATGTCAATGTTTTTTTTTTCTTTTTTTAATGACAGGTTATCAGAGTGGTTATCAGTCAAGTTCCAGTGGTGGCTATAACAACTCAAATTCCGGTGGCAACGCTGGCAGGTACGGCGGAAATCGTGGCTACCAGAGTTACTCACAGCCACCACAACAATCGGGACCATGGGCCGGCGGCTATGGCTCATCCGGCTATCAGACACACAATCAACAGCATCAAAGATACGAGCAACAATCTTACGGTCATCATCGTGGCGGTCATCATCAACAAAGGACTGGTTCGCATCATTTGCAAGGCAGGAGTCATCCCTATCAAAATTCTCAGCAAGGATATCAGGTACGAAAACGAGATCTAGAGAAGTTATTCTGTATATTGTTCAATCCTGCGATCAACTTTCAATTTTTCAACCAAAACGTTGTTTTTTAAAATTTTTTTATTTTTTTATTGTAAGCGCCGAATATGATACGCGAAAGGTTTGTTGATCTCTGTGAAATTTTTCACTCGAACATTCGCAAATAATCAATTTGATGCATTGTTTTTTTTCAAATTTTCTACAATTTTTCGAGTCTGGAGTAGATTATAAATCAAGAAACGAATGTGTAATAGTGATTCATGCTCTAAGTCCTTGGTGAAACTTTCGGAGTGGTGTTGCAGCAAAAAATATCGAAAAACTTGTCTCAAAGAGAATAAAATGCATTTTTTCCTTTTTGTTTTCGTTTGACGAGCAGATTCTTCAATTCATTTATTTAATTTTATCGGGAATATATGAATGAGGTCGAATTCTATGGGAAAGAAATGATATTAAGAAAAATAAAGTTTAGCAACGGTCGCACAAATCGAATACAGATTGACGCAAGGAACATTATGCTTTTTGTTTGTATCACATTACTCAGCTGCGGAGAGCATCGGATTGAGACGATTAGAAAAATATGTAAAATGGATTTTTCAGAATCAACAGTCGGGTCGTTACGGGGGTGGAGGAAGCGGAGGTACCGGTGGAGCAAGGAGAAACCGATAATCGCCGGTAGCCGAAAATGTGATGCTGCTACCGAATCACCTGGATGGAGGAGGAAAAAAAACCGAAAAATAAAAAATCCACCGATCAAAGTTTTTTTTTCGTCAATCTGACTACCGCGACACGTTTCGTCGGGGAATGTATCAACGACACTCGGACATTCGGGATGTGCAATGTTGCAACCGACAAAACAACTTGGATGAAGGGCAAACCAACGAAAAAGATGAAAAGAAAATCAACTCGAGGAGTTTCTCAAATCATGGAAAAAATAATAAAAAGTCTAATGCATTTTTCACGGTTTTTTGTGGGTGCCGAACAACTGCGTGAATGTACAAAACACTCGTAGAAGCTCATCGTACTTTTCGACTTGTACATACATATTATCATCAATATATATCAGCCAGACACGTCAAGAGATCACAGCAAAGAATTCCTGGTCACATCGCGATTTCTATTTGTACATATACATACAAAATATGTGTACACATTTATCATGACGGTGCAGTTTGCACCGTTGGTAATGCAACGGAATCTTATATTTTCTTACGCCAAGCTCCGAATTGATATTCACTATTCAGGTTAGAATTACGAAACGTTCCTTCTCGTTGGGTTTGTGGATTTTATTTCGTTTGGGAATAGAAAATATATTTCTCCGTGGATATCGTTATGGCAAACTGCAGCGTCAGAAATTTAGCGCCGTATCATCCTAAATTATACGAACGAGTATGAGTTCGATTCAATTTTTTCATCGCATATTTCTATTCGCTTCAACAGATTGTAGAAATATTAGCATGCATCGATCCCACACATGAATTTTCCGAACTGCATATTCGTCTCACAGCCAATTATGCAAGAACACACAAAATCCAGCGATTATTATACGATGCATTTTAATGGATTGCCGAAAAAGTCTCTTTCGTAAATGTTCGTTTTTTTTTACGGTATGTTCTAGATTGAAAAGTATATTTGATACATAAAACATTTACTTAACGTATCTTGTGTCTACATTATTTTCATTGAGCTCTGTACCGTCGTACCTCGAATGGACTGGATCAATGGCGCCAAACTCGAGAGCTTAAATACGCCGAAAGAGCACTCGTGTTTTCCAAAAGACCGAGTGGCCAGCCGATCTCGTCGCCGACTATACAACAACGCGTTCTGCTTCGAGTGCCAAAAAAAAAAAGATTCTTTTTTTCTTCCAAGTTTCCAGCACGACAAATGCAAATTTTTTCATCCAGTCTTGAGCAAACTCGAGCCTGAAAATTACAACAATTTCGATATTTTCATATGGAATCAAATGGCGGATAAAAACCGAAGGAATTTGTGCTCCAACGTCACTTTCTATATACATTCCAGTTTCCCAGATCAATGGGACCGATTCCTGACGCATTTCTTTCTCCTATATCTCGGAATTGCTCAAACGACCCTGAAAAATTACTTGTTCAATTTTTTTCGCTCAAAGTTCCTTTCGTGTCAACGAAGGCTCAATTTTTCATTCACTTCACTTGAAATGACTCAAAATTGGCAGGATTCGTTCTCCATCTTCTGGTTTCTGTTCCTAAATCTTTGCAGCACATTCCTATCAATCAGTGCTCGAATTTGTTTGTTCTGATTTACAAATTTTGCATCTTTTATTCCTTCTGAATGTGCAGAAATAATCCAAAGACTACGAACTCTATTTTTTTTCGTTATACAGTTTGGAGGAGCTGAAAATAGCTGAAGGAATTTTTGGCAAATTACTTCGATACGCTTTTCAAGCGTTTCAACGTATGGGAAGTAATTCGTTCTCCGATTTTTTCAACTCGCTTAGAAGTGCCTGTGAAAGGACGAAGGATTCGAACTTTTTGCCTGGGAGTCCTCCAACACTGCGATTATTTTCCGACAGTTGTGCTTACAATATTTTGGTTAACAAGAATATAGGCTATAAAAAATGAAAGAAAGAATGAGGAAAAAAAAAAGTAAGTTGTAAAGTGGGAGTTGGCGCGAGTGGAGTAAAATGTGGACTTGGAGGGCTGTCGGATAACCAAGTCACACCGGTGAAAATAAAGTCTGTGGGGCCCGGTTGGAACACAGACGAGACGTTGAGAGGACGTGGCACGACGACGCCGTCGACGAGGATGCCGACGTCGGGAACGAGGAAGGCGACGAAGACTATGCTCTACGTTGGGACGGTCGCGCACATCTGGTACCGGAGCTAGCGAGCGCATTGAACCAGCGAGTACCACTCGAGAAAACAATAGCGAACAGCGCCGAGCTCTTGTTCTCTAATATTCACTCTTTCCCTCTCTCTCTCTCTCTCTCTCTCTCTCTCTCTCTCTCTCTTACTTTTTCCTGGCTCCCCTTCGTTTCTTTTTTGCTTGGCGTTTCTCTATCGTCACCCTGAAATCTAGATCCTCTCTAACCTCGGGAGAGCACGAAACGCGCGTTGCACTCTCGCTTGCGCCCTCTCTATACTCGCACCTCGCTGCTGTAAAGAACTTTTTCAGACCTCACAATTCTCTATTTATTTTTATGTATACTGGGTGTCCCATAACTTGCTAGCCAATTACGTAAACTCCAATTAACATCGAATTTTTTTGTCAACGTACTTCCTGTACAAAGCTGTGCTTTGTTTGGCTGCGTTCTTATGTCCGCAGTGGCTTTTTTAAATCTCCATTTCTATAGTTCGATCGAACGGTAAGATTTTAATTCATGACTGATGCTAGTTGAGCGTCGAATTGTTGCAAATTCATTGTTTTCATTCAACCGGAAATGTCTTGGTGTGTTTAACGAAAAAATGCTGCAGATTTTCCAAATTTTTCAAATCGATCGTCTGATCTTCAGATCCGGTCGTGGATGAGACATCGAGGTGAGTAGCTGCGATGAATTTTCGTAAGAGAAACTTGTACAAACTCAAAACTGAGAGGTCCTGAAGTTTTTGTTATCCACAAAATTGAAGCAGCGCGTACGAATTATCAGTGAATGAAGAGCGAAGCTATTTCGTTCGTGGACTCATGTTTCAGGGTTTTGTTTCTAGGAAACAGCAAATATTGTGGGATCGTATACAGTGTGTGAAAAAATAAAACAAGTTGACAAAAGGGTTTCCGATGTGCGAACGATCTTGATTAATTATCTTCGGTAAGACCCGCATAAAGTTTCCTGTTCCGAAGCAGCTTCGTTTTTTTTCATCCGCGATGAATTTCCTTGGGTCCCATAAGAGTCCCATTCGAGCTTATATACTGGAACTTCCGATGGCCCGCATGGTCAGAGAAATAATAATCCAAGCCACCCAGTCAACCCATTTTTCAACGATTTTTCATTTATCTCGATACAACGAACCAAAATTCGTTGAAAAAACTTTTAAATCTTTATAAAAAATGATTATTATTAAATTTATTCTAATGAGAAACAGGCGACGTCGCTTCGAACTTCACGAGCCGATGCGGCGACCCAATCATTTTCGAAATGTTCGCGGGTTCATAAATTTTTTGTAAAAACAAAAAATGAAAATTTTTGCAAATTTTTCAACAGAATCGATCGGGAATTTGAAAATTCGTAATTAGTGCACAAAAACCGGGCAGTTATCTAAATTACACATCTCGAGTGTTGCCGCCAAACGCGAGGGCCTCGTGTCAGGCCTCAAGTCTTTCCGGAGGTACACATCGCTGTGATAAGATGAGTTCTTTCTTTCTGTGTGTTTTTGATCAATTATCAACATGCCAGGTAAGCAAAGCTTTTATTCAATATTGTGAGTAAATGAGAAAAAAAAACCCGTTGGGTTCCGCGTACAGTCTAATCTTGTGTTATCGCGGCTGAACCCTTCTGCTTTTGATGAAATTGTCGGCGCTTTATCAAGCGACAAGATCTCGAACCTAGAGGCGCGCGGCGGCGGCGTTGCGGTCGCATCGTCGCTTCCGATCGTATCCCAAGTTCGCATTCTCGCTCCCTTTTTTTTCCTCTTTTCTTCCACAGCCTCACCGCGCTGTAATGTGTAGATGAATACGTGAGTGTATTGTTCTTTCTGTAAGAAACCCCTGGGTCCGCTGTACCTCGTCGAACAATGAGACACGATCTCTCTTACGCCTCTCATCGTGTATTTTCGTTACGCACTCACGCCCGCCCTTTCCGTCATATATTTCGGGTAATGAGAGCTCGATCAATTATTTAATTCTCATTTTTAAACTCAATAATTAGGAAACATATGAATTTGTGAAAACGAGGTTGAAAAATCAAAATTAAAGGTTCTTATTCGTTGTCGTGGGAGATTTCATTGACAAATGTTACATTGACGAGAAGCTCTACGAAAAATCAGAGGAGATTCGATTTTTCCAGAGTTTTGCATATGGATTTGGAAAAACGAAGAGAATAACGATGTAATAGCGCGCGACTACGTTATTCTGGACATGGGAAATTTGAGAGTGATGAAATGCTTTGATCAATTATTTTATTCAATGTGGGATTTACGAGAAAAAAAAGTGATGAAAAATTGACTGACGTGATAAAAATACGGTCTTCGGTACTGTCGATAGAGCTCTTATGTTTTTACAGATTTTAATGTGAATTCGGTACATTTAAGAAGGATAATTGGGGTATATCTGTATCTATTCTCGAGGAGTACGCTCGAATGATTTTAATACGAGAATACTGGGGTTAACCCTTAGTGAATACACGAGGCTCCCTTTCCGTTCTTCACCGGCCACTCACGAATAACTCGTCTATACATGTAGATATGTACGCTCGTGGGCAAGCCAAACCATCTCTTTACGGATAGCGCGCGCTCTCTTAGCTTTTATACGCAAATATAGACGGTGAAAAAGAGACGAGGCATTAGCGAAAGAGCACAGCGGGTTTTAATACCCTCTACTTAATCTTTTCGCCCTTGCAACCTTGTAAAGTCATAACGAAGAGCTTTTTCGAATATTTTCGCTATTTTATTTCTTTCTGTTTTCACCAATGCACGTTCCTCAATTTACACAAGCCTCAATTATTTTTCTTTATTTTTCTTTACGCTTTTCGTGCATGGGCAATAAAATTTACTACTTACATCACCATTGATTGTCCATTCTGCACGTCCGGAAAATCCCTAATGAGTAATCTCTTGTGACAATTCCCGATTAGAATTGCCATTCTTGTTTCGTCGACGAAATCCCCGGGGTCTCTCGTGGTAAAAATTAATTTTAACTCAATAATTGCCCAAAATTTGAAATCTTTTAATTTCGAAGCTTTTCATTAAGATTTATATTATAGGACTAATCTAATAAATGTGAATAATTATCGAAGTTTTCGTCGATGATTGACGTCGATAAGTTTCAATTATTTACAAATTTTTAGGTGATAGAAAAACATAAACTTAGATTTAGGAATTCTTGGAGATCGAGCGAATACCGAGATTCCGAAATTCGTGGATTTTCGGCGGGTGTGCACGGCGTAGCTCGACGTTTGGAACTCGAAGGAGCTCGAGCTCGAATCCAAAGCCTACGTAACTATATATATAAATATTTATACCTATATGCGTATATGGGTGTGCTGAGCGTAGGCAGAGACCGTTGGGTGGTTGAATCGTGAAGTGGAAGCCCAGGAGGGCCCTTGTACGCTCTTAGAGAAGAAGGTCCAGGTGTACGTACCCCACGTACGTGTATATAATGGTATACACTTAATACACGTATTATATACGTATATACAAGCAATATAGTGCTGCGTTTTATTGCACGGATTAATTCTCTTTTTTTTTTTTTTCATTGCATTTTCTTCATATTCTATAAATTATCGTTGCGTGAATAACATTGCGAATATCAACGCTTGTGAAAAGTTGGAATTCCAAACTCTGTTTCGTGCATATTTTGACGCCGCTCGATACTATTAACGCAGTGAAATTGTTCTTGATTGTTTGGTTATGCATTTTTGACAGATTGATCGTTGTAATTTTGCTGAGGATTTGGAAATGCGCCAGCCAATGTCCACAATGAAATCTCTTGCTCTGCGATGCTTTGGGCATAAGATAATAATGTCATGAGGGCGCAGCATTTGATAAAATGTGAAAATGTCGAATAGAAGTTTCCAAGGGCAAAGCCACTCGATCTAACTTTTTTGTTCCTTTTTTATTTTCTCGTGAGTCTCGGAACGATTGCTTGTTACTGTTTCCGGAGGATTCTTCCACGTTTCTTTTTAGCTGATTTGCCAATTTAACTTCAGAGTAACTTGAGCCCCGGGGTCTTGCCTCACCCTCGCTTCCTCCCTCTCTCCCTCACCTCTCCTCGGACCCTCGTATCTCGTGAAAAACCAGAGCATGGGGGATCGAGAGTTAAGAGACGCGGACAAATGTGGAGCGAAGGAGAGGGCAAGAGAAAGTGGAAAAAGCAGAGTCTCTTTGCTTCAAGTTTTACATCTCTCTCCTCGTTACCCGCGTCGTTGGAGATGTGCTCAGACACCGGGGTGATGGGAATAAAGATGCGGGGGATGACGCAGCACACTGGCTCACCGGTTTACCTCTGTGTCCATTGTTCTACTCCGTGTATCCCCGGAGCTCCGCCGCGTTTTCTTCTAAGCTCGTGCTCAAGTGCTCGCGATCTCTCTTCATGCCCTCGTTCGTTTTTTTTTGTTTTCTTTCCCCTCCTCGTCCGTCTCCTTCAAATAAGGCACATACGGAGTGTTCCTTTCTCGCTTCTTCGGCCAAACTGCCACCCTCGACCCTTCCCAATCCTGCTGCTGCTGTAATGACGTATATACATTCGTATACGAAATTCATGTTCGGCCTTCCAACCCACATTCCACATTTTTCGACATTTTTACGTCTGGTGTCCTTCATGTATTTTAATATTTTCATAGATTCTCTGTGGCCGATGGGCTTCAAAAAGTCGGAGTATGTTATTTCGACAATTTATTTGGAAAAATGACAATTTTCAACGAAGTGTACCAATGCCAAGTGTCTTTACACAAATACGATTCATGTTTTTTTCGTTATTATTTTACTTCTACTCGCAAAAGCTCAATTAATATTGTGAGTTGCCGAATCGAAGTGATTCATATGCATTAATTGGTGGCCGACAGTTCGAACTGCAACAAAAAGGGAATTATAACGGAGTACGGATTCTGTGTGGGCAAACGCTTAATGAAGAATACCTCTTTGGGAACTCGAGAATAGTATCAGTTTTGGTCAACATTGCAAACCAGAATTGATCAGTTTAAATGTAATTGGAATTTATTTCGTTGCAGCAGCGCATATTTCGCTTATTTTGATGAACATCAATGAGGAAAATAGTTTATTAATTTATTACTGTTAAAGATACTAATTTAAACATAATGGATGGCAATGGGCGTGCAGTTGGTGTGTCGGGTCAGCGACCCAGCCTAATGCTTGCTTGGATGATCGTTGAGGCATGGATTGGCCTGCTTTTCGATCACCTGAGCGGGAGACAGTTTTTCTGGATCTTCGACAGTGCCAACTGCATCGTCTCGGTTTTCCATCTTGCAGGAGCAAGATAAATAAGCCGCGAGAGTGTTGCAGGAAAAATGATCAAAATTAATAGCAATTAAGTGTCAGTAGTCAGTTTTTTGTGAATCGCTTAGATCGAAATCCTCCGCGTCAAAGTCCCGGAAACTGTGAGTCACGAGATTCAGGAAAATGAATGAAAAAAAAATGAATTTGGTCATGCACGGAGAGAAATGGGAATGTTGTAATAGCAAAAGATCCTTTGCGAATCGTCTTTTAGTTACAACAGCAAAGCCTTAAGCACCCGTAGCATAATTTTCCTTATAGTAGCAAAATAATATTTGCTACAAGAACGGAAAATGCAAATCGCGACGAGAGATTTGTCGAGTAGCAAATGCCGTGCCGCTGGAGCAAAATTTTTGCTACGGTGACAGGTGAATTTGGCTACGCGAGCAGACGAGCGGATAGCCGGTCAGCTGACGTAGCATAAATGTTTTTATGCTGTTCCTGCAAGAGACCATATGCTATCAGTACATTGTCCTCTATGCTTTTCGTTCAAGGCGAAAAAAATACATAGGCACAACGAATACGCACACCAAAAAGAAGTGCGAGTACTCGGGGCTTAATTCCGTCGAAATATTTGTAATTCCCTATAGCAGTGTTGAGCACGCATATTTCGTAGAAATACATTATTTTATACAATAAATATTTATTATAACGCATAAATAGGCGGAATGGGTGCAAGGTTCATATAGGCAGCTCAAACCCCAGTGTAGGTAGGAAATTTATTTCGGTGAAAATGCCGAATTATCCATCGACCATCGGCGAAATGTAATAATTACAAGAATTAATAGTGAAATTAGATTTTTACTTCTGTTTTTTTTTTTTACAGCTGTAAAGCCATTTTCGTGTAGGTAAACATAGGATGGAAAAAATCATCCAGCAAAAATAATTAGCTCATATTAACAAAGAAAATTTGTAGCAGTAGCGTGGCGTACGCTGTCGCAACGCAAAATTTTCTCTCCGTGTGATATTGAGAAGAATTTGATGGGGCAATATCCAGACGCACAGATTGGTCTTATCTACGTGTATATTTATTCGTTTTTACGAATACATATTGAGGAAGGGACCCGAGGAAGGGATCACCGCCGGGAGAGTGAGGAGCGATGGCCCCCTGCAATGTTTCCCGCGCGGAGCACCCGTCCGTCGATAATGTCCCGTCGCAGCGAGAGTAACCCGCACGCAAAACCTCCCTGGCTGGCGATGTTTAAGGGGGTTTTGTGTCTGTATTTCAATCGCATCTCTCGTTTCTCAATAATACAGTGCCGTTTGGCACGTCGGAAATCGCGTCGAATGGAGGGTGACGTCCTCTCACAAGGAGTTACACGGTACGAGAATGAGACAAAAGTAGAGTGAGTGTAGACGCGTAGACGCGTCGGGCCCCCCGTACGCGAACGGGGCCTCCTGCTGTTGCCACGTCGAAGGAATCTTTGACTCCGACATCGTCGACTCCCACGGCGTTGTCCAGTCTCCCGTAAATATCGATACTCTCGTCTGGAAAACGTTTATATTCATTGCAATTCATTTGTACTCGGGAAGCTCGCGAAATAGCTTGACGCGAGTGAGCCCTCGTTGAACATTGGAGCGTAGCGTTGCCCCGCGAGCGTTTCGAGAACACCAACGAGGCAAATGAGAAAGAATGAAAAACCATTGGGCACATACTCGTATGCGAAGAAAGAATTGGGTGTCGCAGATTCGACACACAATCGGGTAATGCATTCCAACAGTTTGATTCGCTCACCATAGGAATTTTGTTCGGTTCCCTCATTGCTACTCTCTTCAGGCTTTGTCTCTCTCGAAGTGGTGGCTAGCGCCCCTCTCCCTCTCCCCTCCGACGGCTTTGCGCCGTGTGTGGGAAATCCCGTTTCTCAAGAGTTTGAGGAACGTTTTTTTTCTTTCTTTATCGTATATAATATGCGTTCGACAAACGTCCATCACGCGGTGTTAGCCTCTTGAATCTTTACGGCACAGCGACGATCCTCCAACCATAGCACCGCTCGCTCCAAATAATTCTATGACTTTACATACGTCTGTGTATTTATATCACCAGCACGTATACGTCGTAACAACGATAGCAATAATGATAATAGGGCTTTGTCAGAGTTTGGACGCGTTGGTCGTTTCTTTCTTTTAAAAAGGCGTATGTCCCACCGTTTTGAGCTCCGTAGCTCACGTTGGTTCTCCTATATTTTGTTCATCAGCGAACTACACCCGGGAGGAGGCCCACAGAGGGCGTTCGTACCGATTCAATGATTTCTCAAGAGGCTCCCGTATGCCTCGAGATTCTCGAACGCACTCGCCATCCCTTAAATAATCTACTTCGGTAAATCACTCTCGTGCTTACATACCGTCTCACAAAGGATTTTTGTTTTTTTTTTTGTCCAAATTCCTCGCCAACGTACCACGTCCTGTTAGGAAATATTCCTAACGGCTCAAAGTTATGGCATTCGAAAAAATATTTCGCGTAGAATCGCTTTTACGCGTCAACGGCTTAATAAGTGCTCCGCACTCTCTACAATCGCATTCAACCTTTCGCTACAGCTCTGCTCTCTTTCTCTCTTGAATATTTTAACGTTCGCTCATGCTTTGTTGAATTTTGTGTGCGCTCTCGCGAGTGCTCGTTAGATTTTCTCCGTCCAAAAACCTTTCTTTCAATCAATTTTTCTTCCTTTTCTCCTGGTCAGCAGTTCGAGTCATTTTTACCGGATTTATCGCGTTTAAAAATGTTTGTTTTTATATCGACTACTCTTTTCTCAAATGCAGCATTCACAGGCGATGATAAAAATTTAATTTTGCAATTTGCGGTAAATTTCTACGATTTCTTCTTGACAATTCATACATTTTCGTTGAATAAAAAAATCGTTATGGAATTTCCATATGCGTTTCGATTATTTTTCACAGCAAAGTGAAAAGTAAACGAGAGTTCGATTTTCGTCCCGTTTATTGAAGCATCTTTTCCGTAATAATTAATGACGATTGAGACATTCACTTCGTGTATGATTTCTGCTTAGCAGTAAATTCATTTTTTTATGCTATGCTGCTTTTTGTTTATTACGAATGAATCCGATGTTTTTTTTGGATCATGTTTTATTTTTTTCTATCCAGCTCCACAATCGCCACGACAATATATTTCGCGTTCCGAATTCTTCGCGATTTTCGATTTCCTAATCAGTCTTTTTTTTGTATCATCGCTGTAGAGGTTCGTAAACTTTCCGCGTGTCTCGTATTTTCGTTGCTTCATATCACTGATAACGCGTATGCCACGAGCTTTGCTAACAGCGTCAGATCGAAGAACGTGCTGAGCTAGGGCATCCTTTACCCCCAAAGCCACACGAGCTGAAGAGAAGAAGAGAGAAGGTGGAAGAGAGAGAGAGAGAGAGGGAGAGAGAGAATTCCATGGGTGGAGCTCCGGCGAGGCACTCTCTCGGATCATATACCCCGGAACGAAATAGGCGGAGTCACGTTTTCCCACCGAGAATTTCTCCCCCTCATCATTCTCAGTATATAGTCTATGCACATAATGCTATGTACTATACCAGTTACCCTGGAAATTCGACGGAGCTCGATCCTGATGTGATTCGTTCTGATTTGGCTCAACAGAACGTTCTTGCAGCCTCGTTTGTTAATCTTCGAAATTTCTGGAGCTTCGATGTAAACATCAAACAATTTCTACGAGAAAACCCAAGAAATTAATTTATCTTGCCTCCGAAACGTTGACACAAAATTCATTTTCTGTCTTTTCCCATTTTTTCTTCATTTTTTACAGTTAAACATTTTACTTCAAATTTTTCACTAAAAGTTCTTCACTGCACCAAGAAACAGATATGGAGTTAGAATGGCTCGACTTTTTCCTTCCTATTTGAATTACCATTATAAAAAACAAAAATCTCCAGTTTAAAAAAAACACGATTGTAAAAAAATGACAATTTTTTCTGTTGAGGATGAAAATTTTTTATGTGCTATCTGGTTTCATTTTCGACTCGATGTCCGAAGGAAACAAACGCTTCATCAGTACAGGAGGGAAAGAAAGTTTTATTAATCATCATTTTACGGTGACAAATTTTTTTTTTGGATAATGTCGAAATTCAATACTTCATTCAAGTCTGCACAAGTTTTTAAACCTTCTTTTCGATGCTACAGAGATACCTTGTCAATATAGGGACCACCAAAAGCCTCAGTTTTTGTTTCCTCAGTGTCTCCTTTCCTGCACCTGCATTATCTCTACGATAATAATAATAACAGTAACAATACTAATGGTAATACGTGATGAACGCACTTTATATTCTGCACACATGCGATGCACTTGTAAAAGATTTTCACAGGCTATAGTTTCGTATTGCATCCTCGACATGTAAACCAGCCCGGCGTCGCCCCTATCTACACCTAATATAAACAGCATCCGTGTGGGCGTTATACGTGTACTACGAGATTTCACGATCCATGGGATTTTTCGTACGAAATGATGTGCAATAAAAATAAAAAATCGGTTTTCTCTCTATTTCGTAACAAACGTCCCTAAAAAATAATTATTAGACTACGAATAATAATTATAATAATTTATGGCATGAGGAGGTCGCTCTCTAAATTATTCCATAAAATATATATATTTTTGGATCATTGTTGTTAGTTAGAATAAAAATAATCGAGGATAAATGATCGACTATGGCTCAGAATTGCCCATAGACTCGCATTTTTGTGCATGTGAACATTTGTATATACGTATTTTATCGTTAGCATGCTCGTAGCCATGGTTACGAAGAGGAAGGTCGTAGGCACGTAGAAGTGTCCTCTTGCGACGCACAGGTGTACAATACGTATCCCATGCATCCTGCACTTTTATCTTACCGTGTTCAAGCAACCAATATCATCTCGTTCTGTCTGACGCTGTCTCGTTTCGTTCGATTAATGTTTCTCAGAAATTCAGACTTCAGAAATCCTTAATACAGGGTTCATGTGCCATTCCATTTTATCATCACAGGAGAATGCAATATTTATAGGCGATTATGTCATTTTTTTAAATCATGGAACCGATTATGCTTCGATAAAGTTTTATAGCTCTTTGGAAAATTAAAACTCATGTATGCGCAAATAGTCTTGGCGACTTTCATCTATCTCGTAATGCCAATTACACGTTCGAACGTACGTTCGAGTGTCAATATCGTCGCTCCGTGGTTATTAGTTCAGGAATGCTTTTGAACTCCACCCACCAGGGATTATTTATACTCGAGATATTTCAAGTTAAGCCTCCGGAGTATTCACCTTTGCCAAAAGGGAACTCGTTTCGTCCGAAATTTAATCGGAATCAGTAGGTTCTCGAATGGAGTTAAATAAATGAGTGAAAAGAAAGAAAACTTAAACATTTTTCTTAATTAACTCAATAATAAAATCTACTAAGACACTAATTTATATTTTCAATCAATTGAGAATAAGTTATTATCGATTATGTGAAAATTGTTGATCGCAAAAAACACTCATGGAGCGTATAAAAATGAAGAAAAAAAATGTTTTCACTTTAGTGCAGTTTATTATTTGCACTTTAACATTTGAGATCATTTCCGCATGGTATTTCGTAGAGGAGATTTTACGATTTATATTCCTCAAGCGTATATTTTGGTCCATTGCTAATTTTTTTGTATTTTTAAAAAGAAATTTTCGAACTTCGATTATAATGAACTTGGTTCAACGATTGTACGACCCAGATCAAAGTCAATAGATCTAAAGTTTCAGCCTTGCTCAGAAATATGAACAGAAAATCATAAATTTCATTTTTCTCACAACAAAATTCACGTGAAAGCTCTGGGTTGTCGCTCTCTGTCTTGCTTTTTTTTTACGGACACATATTTACGGGACTAACGGTTCGTAATCGTTTCAAAGTATTCTGCATTACCAAAAACGATCGCAAAGTACCGATCCGAGGATTTTTCTCGTCACGAACTGGGAGAATCGTATGTAAACGCGGATTCAAAAGATATAAGTATATTGATTCTGGTATAAGAAAAATGGAGCAAACCACATTGCACTTTGGGAAGGAATCTCTTGGTTAAGCCCTTCCGATCATTGAGGCTGGTATACATACATTTGAAGATATAAATATATGACATTGGAATACTGCTCGAAGTTGAGCGAGAAGGGGCGTGGCGGAAGGGTGAAGTCTCGAAAGATCTGCGTACGGGGCCACGGGATAAACATATATATGTTTTACGTACCAAAAGACATTAGCATTCCCTCTCAGCGCGGGAGGTTGCTCTCAACATCTTGAACGACGTCTTAGATGGTCGTCGACGAAACAACCCTCCCACCCGCTTTTCATGTCACGTTTATTCATAGACGTGCCTACCGAAACGCCTCAAGCAAAGGGGTGCGTTCTACAGTCTTTCAGATACTCTCGTATCGTTCTGTCTTTATCTTATTTATTATCCTGGAAGACTATGAATTTACAACGATCGCGAAATATGGTCGACGCAGAGGGAACGAATCGTCTCTGAATTATCATGCAACTTGACATCTTCGGTTTCTTCAATGAGAACCAGGGCCTCGTGACAATCAAGTCGATTCAAACTCATCGCACTTTTGGATTAATTCATAATAATCAATGAAAACAAACATTTTGGTGCATAAGTACAATATTTTTTATTCCACCACGCGTTATCAACAGAATGTCCCTTTCTCTCGCGATTTATTGGATCAAATTCATCTGGGCACGGAGACAGCAAAAAGTACGAGACTTGAAATTTGCATGGAGCCCATACTTGGTTGGGTGACCGCTTGGCAATAGACCAGATTGAGTGTCACGTGATAAGTGAATGACGAATTAAACTTCAGTAACAATAAAGCAGCCTGTGCCATAGCTTTTCTGCACTTTCCCTTGGTCCACGCGTGTGCAAATGTTCGGGAACTGTCACACGCACTCTTCGAAGAAATCCCGTAAAAGGTACGCATGAAAAATGGGAAAATGTACGCACTCACTATTTCCCGAATAGGACCATAATTGTTGTGGATCGTGGATCGTTTTTTTTTTTTATATGAATAGAAGGAATTGGAGAATTCTGAAATCTCGACACGAGAAAAGTCGATAAACATTGGTACATATTTGTTCCACAATGCCATTGTTCCAACGACATTGGTTTCTGAATTCCACCACTCGGATAAGCCTTTCCATAAAATCTGGCCAATCGATAAATGCTCACATAGAGCTGCACGTGATTCGATAAAACATAGTCATTTTTGTCGAGGGGCTGATATATTTCCAATCGTCGATGTTCTCGCACTTTCCGGGATATTGAGAGCCTTTTTTCATATGAATGTCTGGGAATCGAATATTTTAGGAATACTGCTTTTCGTACTTGTGGTGCGAATTCCTGGTGCGAAATTCTGGGAATTCAATCCTCCGAACCTCCCCCGAAACATATAAATGTATATTTTTATTTCGAGCGTTGTTGAAACTTTTTTGAATCATTCAAAGGCAGTACTTTGAAGCGTTTCTTAATAATAAGCAATATATTTGGATATGTATTTAATTAATGAATAAATGGATAAACTTTGAGGGAACTTTTATTCCGTGTTCGAGATATTAGCGATTAAAGTTAGAGAAATGGGGATGTTGTAACAGCAAAAGATCCTTTGCTAATCGTCTTTTAGTTGCAACAGCAAAGCCTTAAGCACCCGTAGCATAATTTTCCTTATAGTAGCAAAATAATATTTGCTACAAGAACGAAAAATGCAAA
>JAPYYS010001027.1:0-52377 GCA_030522525.1 Campopleginae sp. 14b
CCCAGAAATTCGTAAATAGTATTAAACGTGAGAGCCACGATAACGAATAACGAGGATGTGAACCACGAGAAAGAGAGAGAGAGAGAGAGAGAGAGAGAGAGAAAAGCCAAAGGTGATAAAAACGAAAATAAAAAAAAAAAATTAAAAAAATTACCAAGGAACTCTGAAGCACCACCGATTGACGTCTCGCGGTGCAGTTGCTCTTATTGGCAGCTAACGATAACCAAAATGTACTATAATGAATAATTCGAAGAAAAAAAATTAATTACATTTTTTTTTTTTTTTTTAACGCATCAACGAAACGAGTAACGAATTTTTACAAAATCGTAACTTCCTACGTTTTAAAATGCTTGTAACTTCGAGCATATGAGAAAATAAAAACCTCCTAAAAGTGCTTCAAACAAAATTATACTCGCTACAAGGTCAAAAGAAAACAACACACAGACACACTGAAGAAATGTAGAAAGAAAAACGTGCTTGAGTTTGTATTTTTTCTTCTTTTTTATAAATATATAAATATATATATATACACATAGACATGACTATATATATATTTATATAGTTAAGCTTGAAAAAGGGTGCTCGTCCTAATAATAATAATACATCGCCAAGGCTGTTAGCTGAACAAACTATATCGTCCAAACTACAGTTAGGAAACCGAATGAAAAAAGCGCAAGCAATGATTATCCCCAAGACCTTTCTCTCACGACCCCTCCCTCCTTTTAACTTTAATTTATTTCTTAGCAACGATGAGTTTTATAAAGATTCATTAATATTAAAAGGAACCAGATTAATAGCCTGTACTTAATTTAAAAAATATGCAAAACGTTATGTAGATTTGTATTTGTGATGAAAAGATAAAAACAACAACAACAACAAAAACACTTTGAAACAATATAAACAAGCGAATATTATTTACACACGTAAACATGGTTTTCATTGAATTTTCAATCGACTCGAGTTTATTTAATTAAGCAATTAACCATTCATTATTATCGCACGAATTTTTGTTTCTTGATCAAAATAAGACATTGATCATTTCAATGAAAATATTCTAATAGTTGTTCCATTTTTTTTTCTCTTCCTTCACGTTCTTTTGTTTTTTTCCTTTTTTGTTTTGAGAGTCCGTCACAAGTGTCACCTTGAACTCGTCTCTGTCCGAGGAAACAATTTCTGCCGCTCATTCCCCCTTTTTTTTTGTTTTGATTTTTTGTTTTATTTTATTTTCACAAGCTTTCGAGTTAGCGACTATCCAGCTGGAGGCTACAGTGCGATATTACATAAGTTTAGGAAAACAGAGAGTTAAATACAGTTTTATACATATATACATATTTGCGTATGTATATTTATAAATTGCAACGAAATAATGAGCCGATCTACGACTACTACTACTACTACTAATTACCAGCGAAAAAAATTATCATCATTACTGGTAATATTATTATTATTATTATTGTTATTATTATTGATATAAATATTATTAATTATTGTAATTTTAATTGTCGCTCCCAGGAACGTTCTCACGCTTCGATTTTCCTGTATCAATAGCTCTCTCCATGTCCAGCTATTCAAAATTATTTTATTCAAAGCCCAACAGCTCGTTCGAATTTTTTCATAAAAAATTTCGATAAAATTTTAATTCGAAAAAATGTGACGAATCTTTTTTTTTTTCTTTTTCATTTCGTGGCATTGTGTCCATGCGAAATTCGGGCTCATAAAGCAAACAGAACTACTACCGGCTCAATGGCCATTAACTACTAATAACTATTCTACTATTAAATCGAGAAGAAAAATAAATTGCTGCGTCTTACTACGATTAATTGCAGAGCAAAGGAAAACAATGAGAAAATAAATGTTTAACGAGAGCGAGGAGAAATGGAACTCGATGCCACAAACTACTGAAATTACGGATAACAATAAACGATATAAAAATAATAATAAAAAACAAAACTATATACTCGCTGTAGCCAGTACGAGAGGAGAGACGAAACAATGTAAATATCTATAACGAAAGTGCTGAATTATATTTAATAATAAAATTTAGTAAGCATATTACGCTCGAGTTGGTGAAATTTTCGGCAACTAAATACGAAAATAAATATCGCACATTGGCTTTGAAAAATATAAAATACAATAATGAAGAAAAAAAATGAGAAACAAATGAAGAAAAAGAAATAAAAAGGAAAAGATAATAGCGAGGGAAAAGAAAAATGTAGCATTAGGATCTGCGTTGAGCGATAAACGATGCCAATTAAAGAGAAAAAAAAACTGCATCAAGTTAGGGAATAATTAGGGAGGACGTGTAATTGTAAAGAAAAAATGGTTTTTCTACGGAAAATATAAGCGAATACAATATTAATGATAACGTCAAAAATATAACGATTAAAAAGAGAAAAAATCATGTCAATGCGCACTCGTCAGTCTTCGTCACGCGACAACAACGATTAACTAATAAATATTAAATCTTTCCTCGTGTCTTTTCGCCGAAGAACGAACTAACGAAAAGAAGAAAAAAAAGATCAAACAGGGTGGCCCGGGACAGTGTACCGTAAATTTTTATTCGTTAACGCTATCACCTGTTCTTTTTCCTCTGTCGTTTCCAGTCGCAAGCATTTAGGCTGTCGTAGAAAAAATAATAACAATGCCAAAAGTTAAGATTTTTTCGATAATTATAAATTTTTTTAAATTATTTCTGACATTTACTCGAAATTGATTATTTTCACGGTAAACGTACGTAACGTTACGTAATGTGATCGATACGAACGGCCGAATGAGAGCGAGAGAATGTGAGACGAATAGAAATCGATGAAAGAAAAAATGCAATAGCTATTAAGTGAAAAGTCTAACCAGAGACAGCCAATTAGAAACGTGCAATTAGAGAATTATCGAAATAAATAAATCGAATGTATAGTTCGTGGTGCAAAACGACGCTAATTAAGAAATCGTAGTTCTTAGATATTTTAGAGAATTAAAACAAAAGTATAGAGTCGAGAGCGTGTGGGATTTAACGATTTTTGCAGTCTGAATCGATAGACGTATGTGAGAGAATGAAAAAAAAAAAAGCAAAAATTCTATAATCGTGAAAAAAGTGAATTTGAACGTTTTTTCAAAGTTGCGCTCAATTTTATAATTTTGCCGCGAGCGTCATAGGGTAAAAAGAGAGGAAGGCAGAAAAAGAGCGAGAGAGAGCGTGTGTAAGAGAGGGAGAGAAAAATGTGTGGACGTGAGAGAGAGTGATGAATAAATTTTCGCGAAAAAGAGTCCATCGGGTAACGAGAAACCCCTTGTACAGCGTCTCGTGCTGCCTTGAACCGAAAGTGCATTATTAATAAAGAAAAAAACCAAAAAATAACTCCTGAGAAAAAAGAAAGCCATAAAAAGCGAAGCGATTCATGCGCGCTTTCATCGGGAGAGATTTTTGAGAATTTTCTCGTTTTTATCGGAGTGCGAGTGAGTGTTTTTTCTATATATACGTAAGAACAAATAGTCGCGTCCTTGTAACGATGTTTGAGGAAGCGATGACAAAAAAAAAGCAAGAGTCTAAACTAGAAACCGTGTTTCATGGGGTCAAAAGTATGTATGATAGATCTTAGCAACTAAAACGTCAGCAAAAATGGCGTGGAAAAAACGAAACAAAAGAGCAAAAACAGCAACAAAGCCAACGAAATTGTAAACGTCTTTAAAGACTGTAGAGCGGCCCGGTCACCCCTTTCAATTAGACCTTGAAACACAACCGATACTCGCGTGCAGTTGACTGATAGCGTTAGACGAGAACACAATGAAAAGGCGAAAAAAAACAACGAGAACGAAAGATCAAACTATCGAATAAAAAGTTTAAAAAACCAAAAGAATAAAACAAAACACTATACAGTTACGTAGAGCTTTATGAAAAAATGATACGAGCAAAAGGCGGAAGTTTGACATCATGAAAACAAAAAAAAGATAAACACTAGCGTTCGAGACGATTAGAAGACTTTGTAAACGAATATAAATTTATATTATACACGGAATTATAAGAAGAAATAATATTGGTATTACCTTAAGCCGATCCGTAGTGAGGAATTGAGGGAGAAAATAATTCAAATATCCATTTCCATCATACCGAACGAATAAACCGATCACACACACACAAACACACGCTTTTCAAAAGCACATCGTAACCGAAGCACGCGAGTTCTCGTACCATCGGGCTGCGTACCGGCGACTGCCATGGCCATGCCTTGGCCAGCCGTTGGTGGGAAGTAACACGATTGGTCGAGCCCTCTTATGCTACGTTATAGGCGTACCAGATCAAGCGTCCGTGACTGATTTCACTGCGCAAGCGCGACACCGCGGCAACGAAAGAAAACCCATAACGATGACGATAATAAAAATAATAATACAGCAACAATAACGATAATAAAAAGTAATCGTAGTAGTAGTAGGGGTAGAAAAAATAACAACGATGATAAATAGGGCGATTATTATTAATATTAATACGGCAGTACTATAAATACTAATGATAGTGATATACATATTATATTATATAAAATACAATGATATATTTATCGAATATTTATTGAGAAAAAAAAAACATAGCACATCGTGTAGCATGATTGTACAAAGTAGGTAAATGCGAGGAAAAGAAAGGGAGGACCGGCGAAACTGAAACTGGTAAAAAGAGGAGCCAGAAGGGAAGAAACTAAAAAAACAGAGGCGAATGTTTTCGGAGAAACGATATAAGTGACACACACGTTGAGAGACGAAAACAAAAAACAAAAACAACTTTTTCAATTGAAAGCTGAAATATCATTTGAAAAACATTTTGCGAGTGAACAAAAAAACGAAACGACTGTACATTGGTTTTTATTTTATTCATTATTTGTCTTTTTCTTTCTGGTCGTGGTCAGTCCGAAATTATAATGTATTTTCGTCTCACGATCTTTTTTTACGATCGTGAACAAGGTTCATGTTATATATCAGGGATTAGACTAAATAGTATAATGCGCCGAGCGGGAGGATAAGTGGCAAATTTTGAAAGGGCGTGAACGCAGTGATCCTGGCAAATCGGCGGATTTTTTTTTATTTTTCATCATTTATTTATTCACATTTTTTTCTTTAGGTTTTATTTCGCATGGAAAAGCCGAGAGGAAAAATATCGCGATTGCGATTGATGGGAAACTGAACACGGGCCTCCTGTCAACCCCCCGCCACCCTTACCCCCTCTGTGCGGAATTTATCCACAGAGATAAAAAAAAAAAAAACAAAAACAAATAAAAAATTACTACCGTGTGAGAAAAAAAACAATTACAAGCACGAGATGAAGGAGAGATGAAAAAAACAATTGACGGGGTGAGGATTATTTGTCACCTTACCGCGCCAATTATACGTTGTGTCCATACTGTCTCAATTAATATTATGTATTATATATCCGACAATATTGATTATTAAAAATTCTTAATACATAAAAAAACGAGGGTTTTTCTACTCCAATAAAAAAACACCAACTAATATACATGAGGACTTACGCCCTTCCGACTCCCAGAAAGTGCGGATTCAGAAAAGTGTGCCGAAACGCGACTAAAATCTTCAACGCTAAATTTCTCTGGATTGGCTGGACGGATTCTGTTCCACCAAGGCTCATTCGAAAGATAAAAAATCATGGAAAATTCAATTTTGATATGAAATTTTTCTGTCGCCCCGTTTTTCGACAGAAACGATTTAAAGTTTCTGTGACGTCATAAAACGCCTAATATAAGAGTGCGGTGGGCTCGCTGCCGCGACACTCGATCTTGATTTGACTTTTTCGGCAAATTAATGCAACCCTTCAAACTTGTGACTGAACGCGTCAGTCATAATCCGTTTCGAAAGAATCCATTTGCCCCAACCACTGATTTTCCTATACTGCCGCTGGTTCCAGTTGTTCCCTCTAGTCTCCCTGGTCGCCACAGTCGCCCGATCATTTTTGCGACTACAAACACAATTTTCTAACCTAGAATAAAAACGTTTACGAAATTGTCTCGTAGATTGACTAACAAATATATACAGGCTCAAAAGTAGATTTAAAAACGTTGCAACAATTATCTCAGTTTGCTGACAAAACATCGCAATCATGGAAAAACCACAAAAGATGCCCAAAGTGGCAAAGGTAAGTGTTTTATATTCCGTTTTTTTCCACGAATGCTTTCGCAAAACCAGTGAACGTTCGTGATATTTGAGTTCTCCCAGGCTCGGAATTCTCTCAAACAAATATGAGCAACGTACCAGGCTGTTTAGCCTGACCAAATAAATGAGAATCTTGAGCTCCGTAAAAAAAAAGAAAAAGAATTTCCTGGCATTTTTTTATTTCTCGACACCTGGATAATGAGGCCCAATGTTTTTTTCTATTGTGACTCATAAAAAGACTCGGAGAGCATTAAAAATGCGGAGGAAACTTGCGTGGTAGAAGAGATTGAAAAATGGATCGTTACAACGATTTTTCTGATTATTAGGTGAAGAACAAAGCGCCGGCGGAAATCCAGATAACGGCGGAGCAGCTGTTGAGGGAGGCGAAAGAAAGAGATTTAGAGATTTTGCCGCCTCCGCCGAAGCAGAAGATTTCTGATCCGCACGAGTTGGCGGATTATCAGCACAGGAAGAGGAAGACGTTCGAGGACAATATAAGGAAGAATCGTATGGTATTATCGAACTGGATAAAGTACGCGCAGTGGGAAGAGAGTCAAAAGCAAATTGCTAGAGCGCGGTCGATTTACGAGAGAGCTTTGGACTGCGACCATAGGAACATAGCGTTATGGCTCAAGTACACGGAGATGGAAATGAGGAATCGGCAGGTGAATCATGCGCGCAACTTGTGGGATCGAGCGGTGACGATACTGCCGAGAGCCAACCAGTTTTGGTACAAATATACTTACATGGAAGAAATGTTGGAGAACATTGCCGGAGCTCGGCAAGTTTTCGAGCGTTGGATGGAGTGGGAACCGGCGGAGCAAGCCTGGCAGACTTATATAAACTTTGAGCTGCGTTACAAAGAGATCCAGCGAGGGCGTCAGATCTACGAGCGTTTTGTGATGGTCCATCCGGACGTTAAGCACTGGATCAAGTACGCGCGCTTCGAAGAAGCTCACGGCTTCATCAACGGAGCCCGACAAGTGTATGAACGTGCAGTTACGTTCTACGGCGACGAAAGTCTCGACGAAAAGCTCTTCATAGCCTTCGCGAGGTTCGAGGAAGGACAAAGAGAACACGATCGAGCTCGTGTCATTTATAAATACGCTCTCGATCACATTCCCAAAGATCGGACCCAAGAAATCTACAAAGCTTACACGATTCACGAGAAAAAGTACGGCGATCGTTCCGGGATCGAAGACGTCATCGTCAGCAAACGAAAACGACAGTACGAACAGGAAATCCAAGACAATCCATCCAACTACGACGCGTGGTTCGATTACCTCAAATTAGTCGAGTCCGAGGGCAACGTTGAAAACATCCGAGAAACTTACGAACGTGCTATCGCCAATATTCCCCCTACGAAAGAAAAACAGTACTGGAGACGATACATTTACTTGTGGATTAATTACGCCCTTTTCGAAGAACTCGTCACCGAGGACATCGAGAGATGTCGAGAAGTTTACAAAATATGTCTCCTCGAGCTCATTCCCCACAAACAATTCACATTTTCCAAAATGTGGTTATTTTACGCCAAATTTGAAATCAGACAGAAAAATCTTACGACCGCGAGAAAAATTCTGGGCATGGCTTTGGGCATTTGTCCCCGTGATAAATTGTTTCGTGGCTACATTGACCTTGAAATCCAATTACGTGAATTCGACAGATGTCGTATTCTCTATGAAAAATTCCTCGAGTTTGGACCAGAGAATTGTACGACGTGGATGAAATTCGCAGAATTAGAAAGTCTCCTCGGCGATACCGATCGCGCCAGAGCTATTTATGAGTTGGCTGTATCACAGCCGCGCCTGGACATGCCCGAACTTTTATGGAAAGCCTACATCGACTTCGAAATCGCTAAAGAAGAACCCGACAACGCGAGGAACCTATTTGAAAGACTTTTGGAAAGAACTCTTCACGTTAAAGTAAGTTGCCCACGAGATTTTCATGCAAATTAGAAAATCCCACGACGATTCATCATTTTCTTCCTCAAAACTGTGCGATCCTCTTCTTCCATGTCTCTTTTCTTCTTCTTCCAGGTTTGGATCGCGTACCAGAAGTTCGAACTAGAAAATCCCATCGTCGAGGAAGGAATCGATAGCGTTGTCTTAGCCAGAAGAATATTCGAACGTGGCAATGCTGCACTCAGATCCAGCGGCGAGAAAGAGAGCCGAGCAATGCTCCTCGAAGCGTGGAGAGACTTTGAGAACGAAAGAGGCGACGACGAGAGTCGCGCCAGGATAAGAGAGAAAATGCCACAGAGAATTAAAATACGCAAACGAGTCGTCAGCGAGGACGGGGTAAGTTTTCCACGTTTTTTGCTCATTTTTTCATTTTGTTTGTCCCGATCTAAAAGAAAGCTCCAAAATAACGAGGCGTTCCGGCGGCCATTTTTGGAGATTTAATATTTCTTCATCGTAAAATTCTCCTGGAAACTAAAATATGCAAAATTTATCTTTCCCTCCGAATTATCAAAAAAATTGTGTCAAATTTTGCCTTTCGACGTCACTAACAGACCGACGATGGCTGGACCGAAGTATTCGACTTCATATTCCCTGAGGATGAGTCCCAGAGGCCAAATCTCAAATTCCTCGAAATGGCGAAGGCGTGGAAAAAACAAAAAGTTACAACAGACGAACCGGAGCAGCCAGCTGCATCGAGTAATGATGAAAAAATGGATTCTTCTGAACCTTCGACCAATTCCGAATAAATTCAATTTTGAAGAATTATTTTCTTCGGCCCGAATTGTTGTAATATTTGAATTATCATCATTTGAGTTCACCGAACACTTATGTACAGTTTATTAAAATGAAAAGTGTCTATTCGAAAATTCCAAGATTTTGGATTTCCACCCATTTCCTAGGCACCTAAAGAAAATAGCCATATCGACAAATTTTCAAGGCCGTCAAAATTCAACGATGTCGCGATTTTATCGAATTTTTTTCAAATTTTTGCCGTAATTTTATTCTGGAATGAATTTTCGTCAAAAAGTATCAATAAAAATGATTTCTGAAATTTCGTTCTCGGTAAACACGAATTTTACTTGAAAATATAACGATTTTTTGCTTATTTGACCGATTGCATTGGAAAATAAAAAAATTTCGTACTCAAAACGAAATATTTTTTGTTTTTTCGCGTCGTGAAGCCTAACGCGTATGCGCTGGTCTCTAAATTCAAAGCACGAACAACTCGGCAACTCGTGGAGACGAAACGTTTTCCCTTTTGTCAACTTCCACTCCGTTCCTGCCCGTCGAACTGCCAATGACGAGCGGCAAACATGCCCCTCCCCAGAACAACTCAATGTGAAGATGGAAAATGCGCAGTTCGCGGGATGGCAGGATGACTGTGTAATTTTTATATTATGTACGATTTATTCAAACATCGGATATAATGAATGGACGTTTGAGGTTATGGGGGGTAACAGTAAAACAAATATTCGCACGTGTACGAGAGAGCGAGAGCATCAACTTTTTCAAACTCTGCTACGAAGCGCTTCCGCGGCTTCGAATTCGTACTCAGAGTGGGGGCAGGGGAAGATGATAAATGGGATCGCGGAGGATGGTCAATCGGGAACTGTTGACAAAAGGGAGAGTTGTCGAACGTGAGTGCGAGAATAGGCTTGAGATTTCGGTGTGTACGGGCCGATGGCCGGGTGATATGCGCTGTGCGCGCATATGTCTAGACTCGGGAGGACCGAGCTTCTCGCGAGACGACGACGAAACAGCAGGTGAAGAAGAGAGCGGTCGACTCTATACGCGCTGCTTGCGTTACTCTCGAATATTCTCTCGAAACAAAGAATAATAATGAAATTAATGGAAAGAAATTCGATAACTTGGCGAGTGGTGAACTGAGAAAATAATTTGTGAAAAAGCGATAAATCAAAGGCTAAAGTTATCGCGAATGAATAACGGCAGCTGCGTCTAAGCGCGCGGCGAATACGTTGAAAAACGCTATTAAACAGCAGTGCGTGCGTCTGTATGTGTGCGTGTATATATATATTTAATTACAATCGCGCGCGTGTGTGGACCAGTGAGGGAAAGAAACGTGGAAAATACATCGTAAGAAAAGGTTGAAACAACCATGACGGACACGGCAACAGCGGCGTCAAACACCCAGAAAAGAGCCAATTTCTCGGCTCTAACGGTCAACAATCCAAACGGAGTTAACAAAATATCACCCAGTTTAGCTATCGCTAAACCAGGCTCAGCGAGAAAACTCGTCATCAAAAACTTCAAAAGTAAGTCAACCCCTTTTTAAATCGAACTATAACCTCCAAATCAGCTGTGTTTTTCGAGTCTCCCAACTTGTTTCCAATATTTATTGGTCCATGAATTTCGTTTCTTGTGTTTCTTTCACCTGGCATTCTAATCGTAAATCTATTCCAACAATTATTTCGCGTTTCGAGTCAACTTTTTCCTCATTCTGGCAATTTGCCTTCCTAATTTTCTTCCATGTTGCGAAATCATCTCGCGCCTCTGAGCACTTTCGATGTACCGCCACAATCCATTTTTTCCGCGTCGTTTTCGCATATTTCGATGCTTCTTTTTTTATTGTTTTGCTTCCCAAGGACGTCGAACTCAAGGACAAGAATGCACTTATGCGTATGCAGCTTCAAGATTCGAAACGTATCTTTGTTTGGCTTTACGAAAACGTTCTCAGTGAATTCACATATTTTACTTTTTCATTTATGTTTTGGAACTTTCCGCGATCTTTTCAAAAGTTGGGTTATCCGATGGTTAGTTTTTCTTTCTGAAAACCTTTTTCTTTCCACTGTAATCAACTTAATACATCGGAAGATTTAACCTTGAAAAATACTGAAATAGATCTTACTCCCCATCTTCTTACAGCTGCATTGAAATCAAAATGCACGAGTTTCATTATTTCAGCGATGAATAAAAATTCGAAATAAACTGTCACCAAATAATAAATCGTTTCGTAAAAATTCTTGACATTAGTATTATTTTTTGGCAACATTTCCCATGAATATTCAAGCTGAAAAAACGGTTTTCTTTTCATTTTTAGATTCCAAACAATATTCGCGACCAAATTTGAAGGAAAAATTCGTAATAACCAAAACTAACCTACAAAATTCACTGCACTCAGTGTTTTCTACATGCGTTCTGCAATTTTGACGCGACATCAAAGTATTAATTCCTCCAATTTCCTTTAGCCAACGAGAATTCGTGTTTTTTTTTATCGTTTCCATGAACTTTTCTGTAATTTTCAACAAATTATTTGATTTTCCATGGGAACCCAGGGAAATCCATACTGATTGAGAATGTCGCTAATAATTAGAACGTTCAAAGCCATTTTTAAACTCTGCTTGATACTTCATTCGCAGATAAACCCAAACTGCCAGAAAACTATCAGGAACAAACATGGGAAAAGCTGAGAGAAGCCGTTGTTGCGATACAAACGAGCAAGAGCATACGTTATTCTCTAGAAGAGCTTTATCAGGCGGTAGAGAATATGTGCAGTCACAAAATGGCATCGACTCTCTATGCCAATCTCACCGTACTGACGGAATCTCATGTAAAAGCGAACATAGAACAATTTCTAGCCGAGTCCATGGATCGTCACATATTCCTGAAAAAAATGAACGAGTGCTGGCAATCGCATTGTCGCCAGATGATCATGATTAGGAGTATCTTTTTGTACCTGGATAGAACTTATGTCCTTCAAAATCCCAGCATATCCTCCATCTGGTAAGAGCGATGACAATTCCTCCGCAACATAGAGGGAAAATTAACAAAAGATCGACTAATTTTTGCCTCTCTCAATCTTCCTTTCCAGGGACATGGGATTACATCTCTTTAGACTTCACATTGTATTAAACAATTTAGTGCAAACGCGCACTGTAGAAGGACTTTTAATGCTCATCGAAAAAGAACGTCAAGGCGACACCGTAGACCGCACACTCCTCAAGTCATTGCTCAGGATGCTATCCGACTTGCAAATATACCAGGAGGCCTTTGAAAACAAGTGAGTTTTTTATTTCATTAATTCCAGTCCGAATATCTGAATTATCTGGGATTCACGTTTGAGCCATCGAGCCCAAAGTTTCCATGCAATTATTTGGATGGAAAAAAGTGAGAAAATAGGATCCGGGAACAATATGAAGCGATGAATTTTAGACACAAAAGTTCGCAACATTTATCCAGCAAAAAATACATTACCCATTGATTTTTTGTTCAGTTTCAAAAACCATGACAATTTTCGAACCGATTTTGGGTTCAAATTCTGAAAAAATATCGTTTCATCGTCCTGACTAAATATTGGATAAGAATCTTGAGCTCCGCACGAGAATTTCCAAATTTTTTAAATCTTCACTTGGGAAACTTAAAATTCAAAAATAGTTGAAAAAAAAACTATCGGAAGGTTCTACGGCCTCGAAAATATTTCGAAATCGCGAATTTTGTTCCTCTGACAACCCACGCAAGGATTTGCGACTCCTTAGTTGGGTATTTTCATATTTTGGTAAAATGTTGATCAACGATTATTCTCTTCAGATTTCTGATGGCAACGGAGAGGCTGTATGCGGCGGAGGGTCAACGACTGATGAACGAACACGATGTTCCGGAATATCTGGCCCACGTCGATAAACGTCTCCAAGAAGAAAATGAGAGATTACTCCATTATCTCGATATGTCAACAAAGTAAGACAAACTTTTGGCATTAAAATCTTATCTGAGCAAAAAAAAAGTCGCATTTTGCTCGATAATTTGACATTTTTCTATTTTTTCTCTATTTATTCAACAAAACAATCATTTTTGCCAATGCTTTTGATTGCATAACAGAAGAAAAAAAAGTGGATTCTCATATTGTTTGTTTCACGAACACAATAAATAGTCGATCGTTGAATTATTTATGTTTAGATGGTCGCTCATACACACCGTTGAAAAACAATTATTATCCGAGCACGTATCGAGTATACTGC
Source organism: Campopleginae sp. 14b (assembly GCA_030522525.1). Lineage (NCBI taxonomy): Eukaryota > Metazoa > Arthropoda > Insecta > Hymenoptera > Ichneumonidae > Campopleginae sp. 14b. The sequence continues at coordinate 13,082 of JAPYYS010001027.1, forward strand.
AAAAAGGATTAAACGGTTTGTTGGACGAGAATAGAATAAGTGACTTGACGTTACTTTACAACTTGTATAATCGAGTGAAAAATGGTCTCCTCGAGTTGTGTTTAAATTTCAATAGTTACATAAAGGTAAACGTCGTTTATTTATAAACTTTTATTTAAATTTATTCTCCTCAGCGATTAACATAAAAATGTATCGTTTGCAGAAAAAAGGAAAAACGATAGTGATAGATCCAGAGAAAGACAAGACTATGGTCCAAGAATTGCTCGACTTTAAAGACAAGATGGACAATATTGTCAACACGTGTTTCTACAGAAACGAAAAGTTTGGCAACAGTTTGAAAGAAGCCTTCGAAGCGTTTATCAATCAGCGAGCCAACAAGCCTGCCGAGCTCATAGGTAATTTTTTTCCCAACCTCCGCCCCGCAAATATAATCACCGAATTATCGAGAGTCGCGGCAGCGGCTCGACGCCAAGTTTAAAAAAAAAAAACCGTAGCGCGAACCGGCCGTACTCTTATATACAGTAAAATGGGCGTTTTATGACGTCACAGGAAACTTTGAATCGTTTTTACGAAAAAAACGGAGCGACAGAAAATTTTCATATTAGAATTGAATTTTCTATGATTTTTTATCTTTCGAATGAGCCTTGGTGGAACAGAATCCGTCGAACCAATCCAGAGAAATCTAGCATTGAAGATTTCGGTCTCGTTTTACTTATCGGGATTTTTTCTATTTTTTAGCCAAATTTGTCGACATGAAACTTCGGGCAGGGAACAAAGAAGCGACGGAGGAAGAGTTGGAACGATTACTCGACAAAATAATGGTCCTCTTTCGTTTCATTCATGGCAAGGACGTGTTCGAGGCTTTTTACAAAAAAGATTTGGCCAAGAGATTGCTCGTCGGAAAATCGGCTTCGGTCGATGCCGAAAAGTCGATGCTCTCGAAACTCAAACAAGAATGCGGTGGCGGCTTCACGAGCAAGCTCGAGGGCATGTTCAAGGACATGGAACTTAGCAAAGATATTAACATTGCTTTCAAGCAGGTAATCGAGCAAATAATACTCAGGGAACAACACAATCTCGTCCATTCTCACAAATCAAAGAATCCATCCGACTGACACACTCATTTTCCCTCAAGCAGTATTCAGGAAATCTACAGAACGAATTACTTGCCAGTAATCTTGATCTCACCGTCTCTATACTCACCATGGGATATTGGCCGACTTATCCCGTGATGGAAGTCACTTTGCCTACGGAAATGGTACAATACCAAGAAGTTTTCAATAAATTTTATCTCGGCAAACACAGCGGCCGGAAATTACAATGGCAACCGACTTTGGGTCATTGTGTCCTTAAGGCTTGGTTCCACGCGGTAAGATGATCGAAAAAACATGAAAATTCCTGTAAAACATAAAATTGAAGATTCTGCTGAGAATTTCGCTCAGCAAAAATTAATATTTCACGAAAAAAAATACGAATTTCGCTTTCGATCGTCACAGGGCAACAAAGAATTGCAAGTTTCGCTCTTCCAAGCTCTGGTGCTGATTTTGTTCGATGAAACGGACGATTTGTCTCTCGAGGAAATAAAAGCAACGACCAACATCGAGGACGGTGAACTCCGAAGAACTTTGCAATCTTTGGCTTGCGGCAAAGCGCGCGTTCTCCAAAAAAATCCCAGAGGACGTGACGTCGCCGACAACGACAGATTCATTTTCAACTCGGAATTTACGAACAAATTGTTCAGAATAAAAATCAATCAAATACAAATGAAGGAAACGGTGGGGACACATTTCTTGGGCTCTCGACGAATGCAATCGATTTTTGCCCTCAATTGGCAGGAAATTTATTGATTTTTTTGTTTTTTTTTTTTTTTTTCAGAACGAAGAACAAAAGGCCACGGAAGAGAGAGTCTATCAGGATCGACAATATCAGATTGACGCAGCCACAGTCAGAATCATGAAAATGAGAAAAACTCTGACGCATAATCTTTTGATAAGCGAACTCTACAACCAACTCAAATTTCCTGTTAAGGTAAGAATTCTCAAACTCAACCGGTTTTTTTGGGTGTGGCTATTCGCCCGGATATTTTGTACGCTAAAAACACGTTGGAACGAATAAGCAACGTTTGCTCGTCCAGACAAAGCAAATATCATTGGATAAGGCATGTCCGGACGAATATTATACATCCGACAACCCGGGCGACTAGTCACCGCGTATTTTTTTCCATTACCGTCATTTCCAACCCTTCTATGAATTTCTTTCTCCTGAAAAATGACAAAAAACTGTTAATAGCCAAAAACTTTTGAAATTTACAAAATTGGCTAATCCAAAGAATCTCGACAAGTTCCTCAATGTCGAATCAAAGTTTTTGACGTTTTTTAATTTAAAAAAAAAAGAAGGTTTTCCTATAAATCGCGGGCGTTTATATATTCTGAATACTCTGGAAAATCCGTGGGTGAAATTAATGTCAACTGTATCATCCGAGGTGTGAAAATACTCAACCGTTTTGTTTTTATTGATTGGATAACACAGCCCGCTGACCTGAAGAAACGAATCGAGTCATTAATAGACAGAGACTACATGGAGCGTGATAAGGATAACGCTAATCAGTACAATTACGTTGCGTAACCTCAACCAATTGCCAAAGTGATGTTGAGCGGGGTAAGTCCGATTTCCGTAGGAGAGAATATGACGAGAAAGAAAAAACGAGAAGCTTCTGGTTCGGAAGCGTTTTCAACGAGGAACGAGAGACTTTCGAGTCGGATTTTGGGTTTTCGGTGAATTTGAGATTCGTCAATTGCTTAGAAGCGATTTAAATGCACGATTATCATTTTTTCTTCCTCTACGAGAAACTCGAGTGAACGGTGAGAGAATGAAAACGAGAGAAAGCAATGCCGAAAGGATTAGTACATTGGCTGGATCGAATCGATTGTCGATTTCCCGGACGGTTAGTGCGCTCAGTGAAAAACCATTTACTTTTTTTTTCTTTTATTTATGCAGCTGCTGTATTTGTCCTTCTGTATTCTTATCGAGAGGATTCCTCTCAAGAGAATCTCCTCGGAAAATCAACAGATTTCGAAATAAAACAACAATCACGTCGCTGTTAAGATTCATACATGAAGAATTTTTTAATGCCACTTTTCCACAGCCCGTGCAAAAACATACATTTGCTCATAGTTGCTCGTCGCAAAAGAGATACGAGTTTTCAGAGGGATAAAAAAGAAAAGACGACTCTTCGGAGCGAGTTAAAATGCGCGAGCCCAATGGGGAGTCGTCCGTTGAAAACGCCATGAGAATTGTGTCACTTCTTTTTTTCTTTTTATTTTCATTTTCGATAATAACGAGTAAACGAACCTTTCGAGCGAGTATTTCGTGAAATATCAGTGATGAACGATTCAAATAATTTTTTCAAACAGGCAAGAGCCTGAGAGGTCGCGAACACAGAGAAAAATGGATTGTATAAAAAAAAAGATATTCAGTACTTGCAATTAATGTTATTGGGTTGTGAGTCCTTATCTTATTGATTCTCATAACTCAAGCCTTATCGTTTGTCGATTAATTTTCAATCTAGCGAGAGAATATGCCAGAAAGGGAAAAACATAAAAAAATGTGTCAAATGTTGGCTGTCACTGAATTCCCTTGTCCAATGGCAAAAGAAAATTACGCGAAGCAACGATGGCCAGTTCTCAAAAAATATTCTCCGTGCTGGATTCGACCATTCAATTAAAAACATAATAAATAATTCAAAATGATGAAAATAAAAAATAAACAAAAATGCGCTCTACTACGAAAACGTATTTTTCTGTAATATTTCGTAGAATTTTGTCAACATTGTAAATAGGGTAAGGTTCCGTACTTGTAATAAATGACAACAGAAAACAAACAACAACGAATCTAAAAATAATGCAAAATTCACAAAATATTCCTCATTGCATTTGCAGCTTTTGTACATCGCCAGTATTTATTCTTTCTCATTACGCGGTCGATTTCTTTATCGACTGTATGTGATCATTCTTCATGTCGATCTCCGTCACCAGAGACTTTGCAAAATTCATTGCACTCGCTTCTTTGTCAAGGAAATCGGAGACCAATCGTGATGGCGGCTTTCCACCACCGTGGGCAAGGCACTCTCGACGGTAACGCTCACCCGAACTTCGACTCAATGGATTCGCTTGGAAATACGTTTGCCAAATCCAAGAAGCAACCGCTCGTGATATCAAATATGCGTAATATTTTGCTCCGTATCCGACTATGTGGGTAAATCTCAATTGCCAGGCCTAGTGAGAAACAAAAATTTCGTTAATTCTCCGTCGAGATCGTTTTCCCTTCTTTTTTTTCTTCAATTAGTTTTCTTGAATTATTTTGAAAATTCCTCATTTTTATGGAGATTGTGTTCGGCAATATTTGGCTATAATGTTCCGGGCATTTTTTATTTCGAATGTTCGAAAAACACTCGAAAACTTTGCCACTCTTTATTGACTTGAATGATTTTTTAATATTTTCCTGTAATTTTCATTGACTCAGGTTCGTTAATATTTTTGTTATCCCATAAAGAAAAAAGCATGAATTCTTACCGTATTTTCCACATAAGGAAGTTCGTAAAACTTGGATCGGATATCCTTGTAGATTTCTGTGCTCGAACCTTTCAGTTCTTTCGAATGATAAACTTGATCGAGCATACTGTAAAAAACTTGAAGCTGAAGTTCCGAAGCCGGAAACATGTTCTTCGATGCGCACAATTTTTGCAACATGTTCTCAGGCATTGGCTCTCCAGTTTCGAAATGTTTGGCGAACAGTCGCACAACCTGGACAGAGAGAAAAATGATTTCTTACTGAGAAATATTGTTCGATAAAACCAGTGAACAGAAAATGTACTAACCCTTGGATCACTGGCAAAATATTCCATCAAGACACTCGGAACCTCAGCAAAATCCGCACTGCAACGAGTGCCTGATACGTGCTGGTATTGTGTCCTCCCGAGCATCGAGTGCAGAGCGTGACCCATTTCGTGAAACAAATTATCCACCGACGAGGGATTGAGCAAACATGGATTCGACCATTTTGGGGAAGACAACGATAACATTAGCACGACTATGGGATTCTGCAATTTTTTCGTCGAATCCGTCGAAAGAAACGAAAGAATTGAAAAAAAAAATATATATATTAATTAGGAAAACCATTTTTCTCGAATTTTTTTTTTAACTCGTCGTCTCCGTCGTACCCGGCACTTTGGAAATTTTGTTTTTTTGGTGTGTGCAGCAGAAAGTTGGAGGAAAATTGAAAAATTACCTGGTAACTTCCATCGGGCAATTGTCGTCCCCCTCGAATTGTGAAATGACAATCTTGATTGGGTTTGTTGCTCCTTTCGTAGAAATCGCAATAGATGTGTCCGAGAATTCCTTCATTTTCATCGACGACCGCTAATTTATAAATGTCTTCTGTCCAAACTTCGCCGGGCACGACTTTCTCGGGTTTGAGAGTAACGCCGTAAAGAGACTGAGTCAAGATATTGAGACCATCCATGCAAGCTCCAAGGGAGAAATAAGGTGTGAACTCGTTGTTGCTCGTGTTGAGCCACCTCTTTTTTGCCTTTGTTGTGTAATGCGCCGTGTCCCAGTCCATAAACTTTTGCTGCTGCAACGTTTCTGCTTTTTTCATTTCTCTCATCACGTCGAAATCTTTTCTCGCTGTCTCCCTGAGGTCGTCGTTCAAAATGTTCAGAAATTCACACACGACCTCGGGACTCTCCACGGTACTTCCTTTTATCGCACTGTCATATTGGAAACGGATTTATGGAGATTCATTATTTAAAGGATTACCATGCGTCTAAAAAGAATTAAAAAAAAATAATCAAATTTTTTTTTCTCAACCATTGGAGCTGTGCACGGCGTCAGGTCTTCGCGCCTGAAAACACACATTTTGAGAAATGTTTTCATACTTCTCGAATGCTAAAAAATCACAAGGTTTTATGAACAAACTTGCGCTCAAAAAAAATCGTAATGGACACATTTCTCTCATTTCGTAATTTGAAGTTGTTCGTTTAAAAATTCAGCATTTTGACAAAAATGATTTTTTTTTTTTAGAATTCTCCGCGACTCTATCGTTTATGACCTCGGACGGTTATGAACATTTCTCAAAATGTATTTCTCGATCATCAGAAACCTCCACTTGGCTGCTCCAAAAGTTGCGAAAAAAAAAAATTGCTCGTAATTTTTTAAACTTTCCGGGTGATTTTTTCGGATGAAAAATTGATCATTTTTTAATAATCGTAATTTAAATAATCAGATATTAATATTGAATGAAAATAATTATGAAAAAAACGGATCTTACCGATGAGCGTACGAGGGAAAATCACAAATCTGTGCGAGTCGATGCCGCGAGTTCAATAATTCTTTGAGCAAATGTTCCTGTTTCTCGTCCGGGTATAGAAAAATTTTGTAAGCAGCTTCGCGTGCCAGAGCGTCGGTCGAGTCGGGGTAGAGGCCGTGGATCAGTGACTGTCCGTCCCCTTTCGCAAAGCTACCGATTTTTTCAAACGAAATAATTAAAAATCGCTCGACAAACACTCGCTAATGAAAAATGACTTTTGACATATTTACTAGTGTCTCATATTCTCGGGCAAGGCTTCGGTCTTAACAGCTCTTGGAGTCGCTGCTCCGGACATGAATTTTTGACTCACCTGTAAAGCAAAAAACGTTTCTCTCCATTGTTCGTAATTCATTGCTTATTCACTATTCGCTTTGATTTTTAAGACTGCCTCGTTGTTCAGAATTCAGTTATTAGGAAAAAATTTCATGACAAAATTAATTTGTCTTCAAAAGTTCGAGAAAAATCATCTCTGAAATTCTAATTCTCATTTACTCACTTGTAATATATAATCGTTCAGTTCCACTACTTTTTGTCGTTGATTTTCATGTAAATGAATGCCACATTGTTCAAAATCGAATAAGAAAAGTTTAGAGACGTGATTATCGACGTCGGTAGTTGCGACGATGTCGCCGTCTCTCACAACGTTTGACAAGGCGTTGTACATTTCCCTATGAGTATTTAACCTGCGGAGCACACGATCGCAATTTTTTCGAAACATGAAAATTTCTCTGATTTTTGTTCAGTGCTCGCAAAATCAATTCTGACAAAAGTTACTGTTCAACGATCCCGCTTACGGCGAGACAAGTGTCTTCCGCCGCTTGTCCAAAATCTTCTTCCGGATGAGCTATTCGGACAAACTCTGCCATGTCTGCAACTTTGCACAGCGTGTCCGAAAGCTCGTCAAACACTTGGACCATTTTACGACTTCTCGTAGGACCTGTGGCCTCGGCGATAAGTTTATTGGACTCGGATATCGCCTTTTCTTGTAGTTCACCAAACCCTTTGGCATTTTTGAGCTCCGGGATCCCAAAGAGTCCCTACAGGAATGCAAACTAAATTTATAGTAAAAATTTATACTTGACGTAGCAGAAGTATAAGAATTTGATAGAAATTCCTGGAGGACCGTCCTTGATAAGCAGGATCACAATTTTTTTCGAAATAAATTCACAAAGTCATGAATAACAATGGAGTTTTTCATTTTTTAGTTTTTTTTCTTGAGGAAAAAAGTTATTGCCGAAAGGACAGTTGCGATCGTTGAAATGTTGAGAAACTCCAGAAATCACTGCCATAATTTACATGAGCTGTGCCTAGAGCCTTAATTGTCACTTAATTGAATATTTACCACTAAAAAATTGGGAGGTTATTCGCTGAGTCAGTAAATACATCGTCATTACTTACGATTTCTTTACGAAATAAACTAAATCCAGAATCAACCGAAGCTTTCGAGTTGAAAGCAGTCGCGAGTGGGGACCACGTATTTAAGCCTCTTTTCCATGTCCCTCGTCTCCTTTTTCCAAAAGATTCTCTAAATATACGCAACATGATTGTTCAATCGATGTATTTCACGATTGTTATAATTAAATATAAAAAGTTCTCTGTCATCGACTAGCAGTCGGTTTTTACTGGATTGTCGGGTACGTAGCCGACATGGTTCTAAAATTTTGAGGTTATAGGAGCATTGCGTTTAAAACGCAATCGGCAATCTAAATAAACGAATAAATTGAGGGTGACATTCCGATTGTTTACATTGAATAACCGTGTTTCTCGACAGTTTCAATTTTACTCGTGATCATTCATTCCGTGCATGTAAATTTTATATCATTCAACGAAAATGTATAGAAAAATTGATATGTATTATCACATGGACGAATGCACACATACATCAAGCTAGTGCAACACAGGTCCATGTAGGTGGCATCTTTGTGTCTTTTGACCTCGACGCTTTTGACAACTGGAGTACTCTGGTGCCCGCAGGGGGGGAGGGGGCAATAACCGTTGGGACCAAATGCCTTGTGTGCATCTTTCGTGTCGTGTGTGATCTGCGTCGAAGAGAATGGTGTTTCTGTTTCGTGTTCTCCAGTGACAAAATCAATTACTTTCTCCGAAAAATTCAGGAGTTCCAATAATCAAAATAATGTGCAAAGAGCGGAAGAACTTTTGGAATAATCTCGTATAAATTTTCGGACGTTTTCTCCATGATCTTGCCAACCAAACATCGTCGAGTTGTGAACTAATATTGAAGCTTATCGTGGGAATTCAGGGGTTATAAACACAGTGAAAAAATACGTGATATGGTGAGAACGAGAAAAAAATGACGATTTTATTAGCTCTCTGTAGTGAAATTTTTAGTCATGGTCCAGTATCATTGTTACGTTTCGTCCAGTAGGTTGAGGAATTCAACCGTGCTCATAGACACGTAATCTGCGTGTTTATACATATATATAAATATTAATTTTCATACGTGTATAACTATATCTCTTAATGGTTGTGTATGAATATGTGGAAAAGTGCAGGAACAGAAGGGATAAAAGGTGGAGAGAGAGTTTCATAGCTAGAAGTCTGTCTATACAAGGACTGGCCTCGACTCGAATATCGCCCACGCAAAAAATTACGTTTGTCAGCTCAAAGTTGGCGTATTAATGTTGTTTTCGTTGTACCTACAAAAATTCAATTTCTCTGAGTTTATCTCTATTGATTCCGAGCGTGGCTACGTTTTTTCACGTGCTCTAAAATTTTCATGGTGTTACAAATGCACAACGAACTTTCTTCGCGCGTGTTTATCGTTCTTGCACTCTAAAATTCGAAACTTTGGTTGAGTATCGTTGACGTCATTTTTCATTTCTGCTATCAGACGGATTCTGGCGCGAGGGACAATTTTTTCAATGCCGCCAAGAGACTGATCGACAGCGAGATCGAGCTCATTAAAATCGTTGAGAGCTCAAGACGCACAAGCTCGAGAAATATTAACAGAGACGATACAATGTCTAAGCCTCTTAGGAACAACAAACAGGCTGACAAAGCGGCAACAAAAAAATCCAAAGTAATTTGAAAATGGCTTTGATCAATTGTTTTTTTCATTCTTTTTTTTCCTGTTCCAATTTTATCCAAATTATCCTCAAGTTTTGTTTTCAACGGCAGTCAGTGGTGTTTCTCAATAATAAATTACATAGCAAAGCTTTGAAAAATCCATTTTTTGCACAACTCTGGAACAGAAATTTCAGCTTTTTCAATGCCTTGTAAATTGGTTTGAAAATTTTATTTCTCCGACTCATAAGTCGTTCATCAATCTTTGCTCACAATTCCAAACCAAAAACTTCCACTTTTTTCTCATTCTCGGCAAATACTAAGCGACGACACTCAATTTAACATTTCTGCACAAAACTTATTCTCTTTCTTTTTGCAAGATGTCTCTTCTGTGATGAAGCAAGTGAAAAACAGCTGATATCTTAATTGCATGACTTACAAGCTTATCTGCACAGAGCTAATAAAACTTATCAGTTCATCAAGCGCAGCGAGCGAAATAACAACCTGTCAGATTTTGTAACACTGTCTGCACGAAAATCTTTGTGATGTGAGAGTGTTTTGTTTATCTTTCTGAGCGTCGTATGCTTGCGAGTGTGAACATTTTTCTCCCAAGCTTCAGAAGCATTTGTCATTTGCCCATTGCCAAACCGATGGAAACGATTAGTGCCGAGTGATAGCAGAATTTTGCTCACAGGTTTTTTAAATTGTCAGAATTATTAAATCATTTCCAGCTAATTCAGAAATTTACCCATGTTCATTGATTTCTGTGTGTGTGTGTGTGTGTCAAAAACAAATCTCTAGGATCCCAAGGGATTCCTAAATATTTTAAATATTACTGTTGCGCTTCTTATTAAAATTGAGAAACCTGTAAATTTCCTGCCGCAAACTTATTCGTTTTATTTCCAAGGTAAAACCTTCTGCGGCATTGGTGGCTGCAAAACGTGAAGCTGCACAGAAGAAACAATCGCAATCAAAGAAACTAGAAAGTTTTTTCATAAGAGATATTTACCAAAGTGCGATAGAAGCAAAAAACATGATCCGTGGAGTAACAGGACTGACTTACGATCGATCTATGGCTGAACATCGTTGCCTATGGGACAAAAACCATCCTGAATGTCCGGAGAGATTCACAAGAGTTCTGGAAAGATGCGGAGAACTTGGGCTTATCGAACGGTGCAAATTTGTCAGCCCGATGGCTGCCAAGCACGAAGATATTCTTTTGAAACACACGCAAAGCCAAATTGATGTGCTGAAAGCCACGGAAGGCTGCGAGGATAGCGAAGCTTTGGAAAAATTGGCATCCAGAAACGACGCGATTTATATACATCCGGTAATTCAATCTCCATTCAAAAAATCATAAAGTTTTTCTGATCCAATTCATTTTTCCCATTTTTTCAGAACCAATAACTTAAAAAATTGACTTTTCAGTCGACGTACAAACTTTCGCTCTTGGCAACTGGTTCGACGATAAATCTCTTTGAAAAAATTTGTCGTGGCAACGTGCAAAATGGAATGGCCATCATAAGACCGCCGGGACATCATGCAATGAAGTCTGAATACTGTGGCTATTGTTTTTTCAACAACGTTGCCATTGCCGCAGAAAAAATGCTCAGAAGCAATCTCGCTAAAAAAATTTTAATCGTCGATTGGGACGTCCATCACGGTCAAGCCACCCAACAGATGTTTTATGACGATCCCAGGTAATGAACCGAAGAGAAGTTTTCGTTTGTGAGAAATAATTGAAACTTTTGATTATTTTAATGCTCTCATTAATTTTTGAACGAATTTCACCGTTTTTTTGGAAAAATTTACGTTTTTTTCTCTCCATAACATTTTGAAAGTGAAGCGATTTGATGGTAATGGATACATTTTTTTCAGGGTTGTGTATTTCTCAATCCATCGCTACGAGAATGGAGAATTTTGGCCAAATCTACGAGAATCCGATTATCATTACGTTGGCGAAAAGGATGGAGCTGGTTATAATTTCAATATCCCTCTGAACAAAACTGGAATGACGAACGGCGACTATTTGGCAATATTTCAGCAGGTTCTTTTGCCAATGGCTTATGAGGTGAAATTTTTATTGCAAAATTTGTTCTCTACTTTCCCCACTTTTCGGAGTGACGATAAGCGAAAAAAAGTGGAACTGAAGGCGAATTCATGCGGGAAATATCTCTTTTTAGTTCCAACCGGATCTCGTTATCGTCTCAGCTGGTTTTGATTGTGCAATCGGCTGTCCTGAGGTAAATAAATAAAAACTAGACTCATGGAACGTTTTTTTTTTTTTCGAATCGTAGTTTTGGCCCGATTTTGTCGTCGTATCGGCTGGTTTCGATTCGGTCCTTGAGGAATGATCTTCTTCATAAAAGATCCTTTCTCTCCCACGAATTTTCAATTTTCTTATCAAATCTCACGCGCTGTGACGTTTCCAGGGCGAAATGGAAGTTACTCCAGGATTCTTTCCGCATCTGCTTTCGTCGCTGATGTCACTGGCCAATGGCAAAGTCGCTGTCGTATTGGAGGTTCGTAAATCTCATGCCTTTTCAGAAATATTTCGAATATCCATAAAACCCAAAAAATAAGGAAAATTCTAAACTTATTTTTTTTAACAGGGTGGTTATTGCTTGGACTCCTTGTCAGAAGCCGCTGCCCTAACGTTAAGGACACTCCTCGGAGATCCTTGTCCTCCGTATCAAGCGCTTGAGCCTCCGTGCGAAATAATGAGAGACACAATTCTCAACGTAATTTATGCTCACAGACCTTTTTGGAAATGTTTCCAGTTCCAAGAGTCTTACAGCGTCGATTCCGAGTCCGAGAATCGCGAAGAAAATAACAACAGACATTTGCCCGTTGTCATTTACAAGTATTTATCGAATTTCGTGGTTCTTATGAATTCGTTGGGAATTTATTTCTTCCCCGAAACAGTTTTTGGATAACTATTGCGATTTTTGTCGATTAGGGGCGACGAAACGAAACCTGATTTCTATGAAACTCGTGACTGCTATCCCGTCCAGAGTGAAACAGTCGTCAGACGTTTGAAAAGTCGTCTCACAGCGTTGAAGCAAGGTAAAGACTTCGCTAGTCAACTTAAGCCCTTCGTGGATCATTTCGAGTCAAGCGATGACTTTTCTTACGAAAAGCTGATTTTTTAAATCATTTATTTCAAAATGAAACAAATCAGTATGGAACTTTGGAGTAGAATCGATGAAGAGTGTTGCACAGTTTTTTCAGATTTTTTTCTCGCATAAACGGACAAATTGTCCGATTTTTTGATTTTTCAAACGTGATTTTTGCGCCGAATCCAAAGAGAAAACTTTGTTCCAGTTACGCGTTTGGGGAAGGCACCAAAACGTGTTTCTCTCGTGTACGACGAGCGAATGCTGCAGCATTGTGACCCGACGGACGATTCGCATCCGGAAAAGCCACATCGTATTTCTGGTATTTTTTCGAAACACGAAGAATACGAGTTGTTGAATCGTTGCCACGTGGTAAAAGGTCGCGAAGCAACGGAGGAGGAACTGCTTTTAGCGCATACGTCGAGTCACGTCAACGACATGAGAGAAACTTGCACCGCGAAGCCCGGCGAGCTGAGGAAAAAAGGTGGAAAATTAAATTCCGTGTTTCTCAACGCAAATACGTGGAACAGTGCCTGTGTCGCGGCTGGCTCGGTGCTCCAAGTCGTCGACGAGGTTCTCAATGGAGATAGCCAGTCCGGAGTCGCGATCGTCCGGCCGCCAGGACATCATGCCGACGACGAGACTGCTTGTGGCTTTTGCATTTTTAATAATATTGCTGTCGCTGCCAAATACGCGACGCAATTCCACCATCTAAAACGGCAAGTTTCAAAAAAACTTCGAATTATAAAACGATTTACATTTTCAGAATTTTGCTATCCGAATTAAATACAAAACAATTTTATTCGGTTTTTAATTGAATTTCCGCGTTTTATTCCGTTGTCCACAGAGTCTTGATCGTCGACTGGGACATCCATCACGGCAATGGAACTCAAGCAATTCTTGCTGATGATCCGAACGTCCTGTACATGTCAATCCATCGATACGACAACGCTGGATTTTTCCCTAATTCTAAGGAAGCAAATTACACGTTCGTTGGTACGGGCGCCGGTGAAGGATTCACAGTCAATATACCGTGGAATCGAGTACGGAAAAAAATATTTACATACCAACTATAGAGGCCAAGGAATTTAACAAGACCCAGAATGAATTTTTCACGAATGTCTTCGTGATCCTTTGCCCTCAGTGAGCTTTTTCTTCTTGTAGAAACGTATGGGCGACGCCGAATATATTGCAGCTTTTCAACAAGTCGTGATGCCGATCGCTTACCAATTCTACCCTGAATTAGTTCTGATATCTGCTGGTTTCGACGCTTGCATCGGCGACCCACTCGGAGGTAAACGAAACATTTTTAGAATCTTATCATTCGAATTTGGATTCGAAAACGATTGTGGATCATGAAGAACATCTCACGCTATGCAATGCTGAAAATTTCTGGCTTCTAGCACGTTTTTATTTTTTTCCATGGCCTTTTTCCCTTATAAAATCTTATAAATAGTGGGATGCCCTTCGACTGTGGGCTGTTTTGGATCGAATTATTAAAATACGTCTATGAAAAATCGAGGAATTTTTTTCTTCGATTTATCCAAAAATTTCATTGTTTTCTACGATTTTTTACGTTTTTTTTTTTTTTTTTTTTTTTTTTTTTTTTTTTTTTTTTTTTTCTTTTTTTTTTTTTTTTTTTTTGAAAACAGGTTACACTGTTTCACCGGAAGCTTACGGTCACTTGACGCATTGGTTATCGGGATTGGCAAACGGTCGCGTAGTGATAGCGCTCGAGGGTGGTTACAACGTGAATTCGATATCGTACGCAATGACGATGTGTACAAAGGCCTTACTGGGCGATCCCTTGCCAGCTTTGGGAGCCTATCAAGCGCCTTGTCCGAGTGCAATATCGACGATAAAAAATGTTCTCAAAGTGCATAAACAATATTGGCCAAATTTGTCCTTCCAAATGGCACTGCCGAAAGAAAATATCTTACCAGAAGCAAAATTAATCGAAGCCAAAAGTAGCGTCCTGTCGAGTCCGTTGACCGAAACCAAGATCGCTTTCGAAGAAATAGAGAACGAAAAACTCGAGATGAGCATGAGAGAACGTCAACGCTTGGAAACAATCACTGCCGAAGAAATGGCCGAACTGCAAAAAGAAATCGAGAGAATGGCCATCATCAAAGCTGCCAAAGAATGCATCAATCCTGAACAAAAAAATTCAGCCGGTCCGAACGACCAATCTAGCTCTGCAGCTGGTGGCAGTGGTCAGCATCAAGAACAAGGCGAAGCTGCCGGAGGATCGAGCAATCCAAGCTTGCTCGATTATTTAAACGAAAATATGCAGGTTACTTTCTTCATAATCTATAAAAAAAATCAAAAAATAAAGACTCGAAATGAATAAATCTTGGAAAATCGATTAATTAACTCTAAATTATAATTATCCCATAACTTTGACTTTTGAAACTCAATTAATACACTTTCTTCGTTCGTTTCCTCGTCAGGCTCTGGTTCAAGGTGAAATGTTCGCAATAATACCCCTAAAAGATTGTCCACATCTGGATAGCGTTGCGGAAGTTCCAGCAGCTGGAATAAACGTCCACGATCCTTGCCAAGAGTGTGACAGCACCGCTGAAAATTGGATATGTCTGCAATGCTACACGGTTCACTGTGCCCGGAATGTTAACGAGCACGCAATAATTCACGGGCAAACAGCCGAACATCCGTTGACTCTCAGTTTCAGTGACCTCTCAGTTTGGTGCTACGGCTGCGAGGCTTACATCGACAATCCGGTAAGAAAACGAAAAATTACAAGCTCAAGGAGTCGTTCGAGTTAGAAAACAGGAAGCTGTTGTTTTTTTTTTTAATACAATTTCGATAAAAACGACAATGTACTGATCGATAAATAATTGTCGACTCTGAAAAACAATTTCCCAGGTTTCGTATCATATTTTTCGCGATAAAAGTTCAAAAAAATAAATAATCTTCAACCTCTGCGTGCTCTTTGCCATTTTCGGGTAAATTCGATGGAATTTGCATTTTGAAATCCGCAGCATTTAATCGTCAAATCATCACGAATGATAATTTGTTGATTCGAGCGAGGAATCAGATTCGAAAATATCCCAGTATTTTTTTTTTTTTTCACTCATGCACTGGCCCTCGTACGCGAATGAGAAATTGTTTTAAGGAAACTCACAATCGATCGATCGGAATTTTGGTTAACACGTTTATTTTCCACCTTATTTATTCGAATGTCTGGAAAATGCGAATTCGATTATTCTTCCATTTCAGCGACTGTTCGCTGCGCGGAACGCGGCACACCTGAGTAAATTCAATCACGGGATCCCCTGGACGTATGACGAAGACTCATCAAACACGAAAGAGTGAGATCGAGATGAAAAAATATTTAGAAAATACATATACTCATAAAAACAAGTAAACAACATAGTTTCGTATTATTTTTACAATGTACAGCCTAATTTGTTATTATAGCAGGAAATATTGACAAATATTTATTTTATTACAGCTTTGCTCACTTGTAGACCATTTTTTACTACTCCAAACTATTTCATTCTCAGGCTTAGAGCGCATGTAAGAAAGGAGACAAATAAAGCAAAGTCTAATTACGATTTTTCAATATTTTCTTTTTTCCTCTGTATTTGGTGTCAATAGAGATTTCAGTCTTATTTCCTAATTTATGGTTAATATAAAAAAATGAATTTCCTATACTCTACACCTAGTTTTTATTTCACGTAAAATACCATTAAGGGCTTATATACACTTAAGGGAGCACAAGAAATCATGGCGCACTCTACACGTTCCTATTCCGTGGAAAATCGAATGGTACGACTTTTGTCTTCGCCAAAAATTCAAGCGAGTCAGAAAAAAATGGCCAAGACGATTTTCATGGACTGAACGACCGTCGATTCGCCTCAATAGTTATTTTTCTCATAAATTTCTAGGGAACGAGAACAACTGAGTGGTGAACGTTTAAACTTTATCCAGATTTTTAGCCTCTCCGTGGAAAATGCATCTGAAAAACGGCTTATTCAACATTTTTTTTTTAAATAAAATTTCCCATTTCTACAGCATCGAGTTCGAAAGGAATTTGATTTGTTACTGAAAAAGACAGTCGGAAATATTTTTTCCGGCGCCTCCAGGTGTACGTAAGCCCTTAAAATAATAAATAAATTTGTTGTTTTATCAAATATATCAGTTACGAAATGATTGCTCAAGCGGTTCGTCAAAGTACATCCGTGGACGGACAAAATTTGTCTCCAAGCATCAACTTTTACTTTCTCCCTTTCGCGCGTGGTATTACAATGTTTGCTATTTGCGATTCAGGCTAAATGTTTCAAAGGCTACGTCATCGTTTTGTTTTTGTTCCAGTCGACGCTACGAAATCATTTTTTTTGGTTGTGCAACCTCTATCCTTAAGAGTACCAGTCCGAAGCTATGAAAAAATTGATAAATATTGCTCGATACATTTTCGGCAATGTTCGTGAAGCACTCGCTCGCATCACCGGTTAAAAAGCATTTGAAAAATGTGTCGAACGCCGGTAACTTCTCCACCGTCACGTGAGGATAAAACGCTTCGGACCTTCGATAATCAAATAATCGTGAATTATTCGATAAAGCGTAATTTTCAAAGTCGTTGAGAAAACTAAAGGGTAACGCGTAATAAAGCCTGTACGGGATTCTCTTAGTAATCCATTTTTCCTCGCAATCTTGGATCTTCGTGGCAATATCTTCGTAAACTTGAGTTACGTCTTTGCTGCCCTCTTCGTGGAGATAGAAATCTTGATTCAAACGATATTTATGTCCTTCGCTACTTTTGTAAACTCTCCTCGTATTTCGTAATTGCAAAAGTCCCGTCGGCAATGAATAAGAGTAAGAAGTGAAAAGATGCACATGAGTCAGATGCGGTTTTGCTCTTAATTCTCTGGCTACGTGGGAGGCGAGTGGAAAAACTCCGCCCTGATGAGCAAATCCGTAAAATATTGTCAACAACGAATTCAAAATCACCCACCAACATTGCAACTTTGTCAATTTATCCTTGTTTCGATTCGATATATGATCCGAAGCATTATTCCCATTGTTTATACTGCTTTTCGTGTAAATTACTGCAGTTTTTCGCGATGAACTTCCCAACGTATGAGCGTGCAGAAATACCAATGGCAGCAGTGCAGGAATTATGAATCTTGGCTCCTGATGTGGAATCAACGATAATGCTGCTATCGGCACGATGAATGACGCCGTCATTAGACCCTCGATGCTTTGGATCCGAGGCAATTCCAGCCAACGACCTCGGAGACCGCTGAGGAAAAAAAAAAGGTCAAACTTTCGTACTGAATTCGTTCATAAAAAAATTTGCCAGAGGTATAGCAAAACATTCATTCCAATCCGACCGACTCGCTTAATATTTTCTTTTCCCCCATATTTGCTCGTAATTTTCAAGAATTCTACGGAGTGACGATTTAATGGTTTTCAAGACCCTGGAAAATTTATTTCCTACAATATAATGAGAAAAACGATTCTGGGATGTCGTTCAACACTTTGACCCGTTGAGACCGAGCTTCTCTTTCATTCAGTAATTACCCAGATCATATAAACCCGCCAGTGCTTAATTTCCATTGTGTGGAGAAAAGGTTAAGGGGTTTATGACCCTAAGTTGGTAATTACCTGTAGACCATTGTGCCAAAGGTGTAAAAGCCAATGACGCCCAAAACGTTGAAAAGTAAAGGGATATTAACTAGGAAATGTACGAATCTGGGATGTAATCCATGGCTTTCAAGATTCTGGTCGTTTAAATTGTACTTGAGAAAGTTTACGGGCGTAACGACGAAATTGTTCATACTAATTTTTAAATTCCAAATTTCCCCGACGGTCAGATAGCCGAAGTAAAAACTATCGGTTACGATGAGTAGAAGAGCAGTTGGAATTCCACACAAAATGAAAGCGAAAATTCGTACGTGGAAATCAAGTAAACCCACGCTCCTCGACCCCAAACCGCGTTGCAGCCAAAAAAATATCGGCGGAAATGCAAAAACTAGAAAAGTCGGACGATTGAAAATCCCTAAAACCGTCATCGTGGCCAAAACCCAACAATGATTGAGCGAGTGGGGAGGCAACGAAGCACGTAATTTATAATATTTTACACGTTCCCCGATCGTCCCTGCTCTGTCGTAACGTTGAGCAAAATGATCGCTTTGTAGAACAACCTGAAACGAACGAAATTTCAAACATTTTCATCAAACCCTCGCGTCGACAATCACATTCCCAAAAAAATTAACAAAAATACTAAAACGCATTAGAAATATTTTAAAAAATCTAAGCAATCATAAAAATAATGCAGAGTGTAAAAAAAAAGGAAATTAAAAAAAATGAATCGATTTTCCTCTTTTACGAATTTTTTTTTGTCACTCTTGAGCAAATTAATGAAATCCTCGAAAATTTCTTGAGAATTTCAACGATAAAACAAACATTTTCGTACTCCATTAGAGTGTCATACCTTTTCAGAGTACGCCATGCACTTGCAGACGTAATAGAGCAGAAGGGAGGTCAGTATCAATTCGATGGTATTGGAGAATGTTCTTGTAGCGTAAACGATCATGACATAAGAACTGGCATAAGTGATCAATCGCACTCTATAGTTCTGACTGTATATGCAGCATATCTTATAAAGTGAATAATCCGATATGAAACTGAGGCAGCACATGATCAATCGAGGAAATACAATAAGTACGTAGGGCACTTTGAGAAATTTGCCAAAGAAATAACTGTAATAAGGTGAAACGATGTTGATGATGGAATATGGAATTCCAACTGTTAGTTGCGGTATCAAGGCTGTGCGTACAGGAAAGGTGACGTTGAATTCCCAGGGCTTGTGAACATCGATATCAAAATGATCACCTGCAGAATAAAATTGTATGAAAATTCATTTCATCTGTTTGTCTGCGTGTAGTAAACGTCATACATCCACGGAGTGCAATGAAAAATATTTAATCCATTTGCCATTTATAGACATTCTATTTATTATTTGCCAAAATTGTCATGGATCGACGGTGCAGTTTTTTTTTTTGCTCTGCTCTTGAAAAAGTACAATTAATTAATTCCGTTGCATTCCGACGTTGTGAACTTCAACATCAGATTTTATTCATTTCCATTTATTGGCCATCGAGCACATAGGGCAAGCTCCGAAGCTACAAAGCTCATTGGCAATGGAATGGAAAAAGAATATTCAGTGGGAATGAGGAATTACATTTTTTACAAAATGTTCGTGAATATATGACTTTGTTGGATTTTGCATCTGTCAGTTTGTTACCCGTTGCTAGAATGATCCAGTGTGTCAAGTAAAGGTTTACATTTGTGGTTGGAAAAGGTAAAACTCACCTGCAATCACTTCTATGGACTGGAAGTATTCATCTGGGTGAATATATCCAGTCTGAGGTAAAATGGTCAGAAGAATTCTAAGAGCGGCGAATATCCAGTAGGGTATTATTTTTTTGTATGAAGAACTTGTTTCTTTGGTTTCTCCGTTCGATTTTCGAACGTTTTCTTTGTTTCGTAACATTGTTGAACGTTATTTATGTTTACTTTTTATTGGGAGGGATAAAAATATTTCAATATTCACGTAGTTTTTATTTCTACGATGATAAGGGGCCCTGGAAGCGCCAGGACCTGTTGTTTACACTCAGCGGGATCATGAATAGTGTGCAGGAAGTTCATTTCTAAGAGTATTTGTTTTATCGGAGATAAAAAAACGTTATCGCGGAATACGAATTACAATCTTTCGTGACTCCGTGATCACTCCCGTGTGACATACGCGGTCGTGATCTCACGACTTCCGTTCAAACGACAACATGGAAACAATTTCGCTTCCATAAAATAATGTTTTCAATTCGTGTGTCGATAAAAATACGTTTTTATTCACTGCAAGTCAATAAAAATGTTTGAAAGTCGTACACGTATATTTTGGAACGATCCGAGTTCCTATTCTTTTCCTTTATTCGCACGATCGGTCTTTTGCGCAATGAAGAGGAATAGGAAATCGGAATAAGGAACTTGGAATTCATGCAAGAGGAATATGGAATTCCAGAAACTAACATAACCTTTGAAAAGTACGTTGCTTGGGGCAACAACGAAGACTCGAAAATAAAAACAATTTTTCCGATCAAACTTTTCGAAAAATCGTTGTTCCTGAAGTATTCATGAAAATGATAAATTCTGTCCGATTTCGAAAAACAAGTCAATCAAGATTTGGAGTTTATTTTATCGATAAATACACAAGTTTATTATTTATATGAAGTCGTTAATTACTGGAGTGAATGATTTAATTCTAACGTTGCTCAGTGCGAAGCGGATTTCGTTACTTTCGTTTCGAGCACGTATTCAGTAAATAATTTTCGACAAAATTGGGGTTATCGTTTGTTATTGTTGTGCTCATATTTTCAAAGCGATATTTCGGAGCGAATCACGCAGGCGTCGTCGAGGGCGGTAGAGGGGATAAACGAGCCACACTTGTAGGTGGCGCCTCGGGCGAGCGTGTAGAGTGTCTATAAAAAGAAAGCGCCTGCTCATTTTGCGTAGTTTCGTTCCATGATCGTTGTAGTTCGGACCTCGTCGATCAGTGCGTAAAATAAACGCTCGCGCTAAAAAAGAGAAAGATTACGGTTGCAGTTTCCAAAGAAACCGTGTTGATTATTCGTTCTCGCTGCGACTTGAGATCGGTTCAAGTTTCGAGTTAAATCGTAGTGTGCGCGTTACGAAATTCCGGAATTTCTAGAAGAGAAAAAATGGCCGAGATTGACGCTAAAGTGAACATGTCTCTTGGTAAGTGGCAAGAGCCTCGAAAACTTAATTCCTCTCGTGATAATCCTCCATGAAAGTCTCGAAATGGCATCGAAATGTGCAGTATGAAAGCTCACACATATTTTTGCCATGTATTACAATTTGTCCTGAATGATATATGCATATTCTTGAAATGTATATAGTGTGACTCACGTATACTAAATTGCTGCGCGTGTTTCTGCGCACCACAAAATGGCGTCTCGGAGAAAACCATGAAAGAGAGAGAAACGAGAGCCGAGAAAATTCGACTATAAGTTATGCACCCAACGCGCATAATCTTGTTTTTTGCATAATGCTCAGTTGCTTTACGTGGGCGAGAGAAAAAAAGACGAGGACTCGTTGAAATTCATAGCCACCAACGAGTCCAATTTGCATTTGGGATAAAAACCCTCTAAGTTGCCGTGGCATTTTTATTTAACCCGAAACTTCCAGTCATATATATAAATATATATGCATGTATATCTATATATATGCGTGCACTTAAAAGTGCCGAGCGAACAACTCGTTGGCTGAGTCTCGTAAGAGGCGACCAAAAACAAATTTCCTTAACTACTACGTGACTCATGCACCGTGGACAAAATTGGAACAAGAGAATGAAACTTTCCAAAGGCGTGGGTTCTCACGTTAAAATAAAATTGAGCAAAACAAGACTCGTGCCATATCCGAATGAATCTAATAATAATAATCAAGTAATTCGAGAAATATAGAGGGACGATACTTCGAATCTTCGTCAACGACTACAGCGTGGGAAAGCGTGTTTACTTTGCCTCTGGAACGTGTTATTCGAGACGAATGAAATAATATGTCGTCATCAAATACGAGGATTATTTCGAACGTCCCTCAATTATTTTTCCGAATGAAAAGAACACAAACAAAATCTTATCACATTGCTCCTCGTCAAATTTAATTTTTCAAAAAGACTCAAAGAGATCTCAATGATTTATCTAAAAACATCACTCTGCCTGGAAAATTCTTCACTTTTATCGGAGAAACGACGCAATGAGGTGCAAATAAACCCACGACGCCATCTCTGGACACCAATTACCAAACCTTTTGCACGAAAATGAAGAGGAAACCAAGTCCATTGACCAAAACGAACAAAATAAATAAATTCGGGTATCACATTAAAGTTTCGATCGCGATTTATTCGGTAAAAATGTTTTTCCCATCAAACGACCGACCTCAATTCCAAAAATTCTAAATCGTCAAAATATACCATAACGCACATTTGAAAAATACAAAATTGATATAAATTGTAATGTTTTCAATGAATTTTTCGTGTTTCAAAATTTGATGCTTGCTTCGAAATTATTAATCGCGCATTTCCTTAACAGTTTCTCTCGTTTATTCTTCACGAATTCGTCTCAAATTAGATTCACGCGAGTTATTAAAAGCCGGCCACGAAAAATATCGATTTGTCTGGTCAGAAGTCGTTGAGAAATTCTGGGAAGGGAGAAAGATGGTCAAGCGAGCGTTACGTTTGGGATAAGTGTCTGGCATCTCAGGAAATAATGATTTTAAAACGTTGCGGATGGACCGTAGTGGAAAATATTGAGATTGCGATGTCGAGCAGAAAAACAAGAGGCCAACGAATTTGTAGTGAAATAATGGTCGCCGCAGTTTTGTCTTCGTTCTCCTTTGGCACGAGGATGCAATAGCGGCACAAAAATAAAGCAAAAATCCCAATAAATGCATCGAGAGGTCGGTGAAACCGAGTAGCAAAAAAAAACAATGCGAATAATTTTTGTTTCAAGATGACATCATAAAGATGGAGAAAAAGGATAAAAAGAAAAAGGCAGTAGCGGCTAAGGGAAAGGTCGGTGTAGGTGGCAAAGGCGGAGCTAAACGTAACAATCGGAATGCCAACGAGCAGCGAGGCAACAACGCCAACAATGTCCGAAGAGGAGGATTACAGAATCGTGGCATTGTCAAAAATATCAAGGCCAATTTGCCACTGACGAAAAAACGCCGATTGCAACAACAGAAACAACAAAAACAACAGTCTCAAAACGTTGCCGTTGGCTTTGTCACTAAACGTTTCAACAATAAAAAGAAAAACAAGAAAAACAACGCGCCGGCTGTGAGCGGCGGGCTCGTCAGAGCACGAAGCAACACCGCCATCAATCGGCTCAAAAATAATGGCAACGCCAACAACAACCTTGCCAATGCCAGAGGAGCTTTCCCCGCAAGACGAAGCACCGCCGCCAAATTCGGCCTAACAAGAAGCAGAAGTCGTACTAATCTCGCCGCACCCGCAACAAAAAGATTCTTCAGTAACAACAAGGGCGCTCTCAAGAGAACAAACAGCATGCCCAATCTTCGCGATCCCACTTCTGTTCACAATCGTCTCGGCTATCAAAGCCCTGCCCAAGTCGCTTACAGAAATCGCGTCAAGAGGGCCAAGCAACTTTTGCTTCAACGACAAAATCAACGAATGCAAATGCCCAACAACTACAGGGTGAGTATTCATCTCTTTATTTTTATCAACGTTTTATCGACGTCGTAAAAATCGTCATAAAAATCATTTATGTAGCAAATATTTGACCCGCTTTCTCTTTCGAGCTACAAGCCACTGCTCCATCCTCCAGCCTTGCAAACATATTTGCTTCAAAAATGCTCAGACAAAAATAACTTTCTGAAAAATTGGGGCAAGAGAACGTGGAACTTGATTTTTTGCATCAAAACGAATTTCTCATTCGATTAAATCTTCAAATTCGTCCGAATGGGGCAATCAATCTTAAAAATTCAAATCAAAGTTACAAATTACGTCTTCACTGAAAAAAAAAACGACCCGTGAGGCTTCAAAATAGCGTTGGAGTTC
Organism: Campopleginae sp. 14b; assembly: GCA_030522525.1. NCBI lineage: Eukaryota > Metazoa > Arthropoda > Insecta > Hymenoptera > Ichneumonidae > Campopleginae sp. 14b. The sequence goes on from JAPYYS010001027.1 coordinate 37,205, forward strand.
GTATCGTTGAGAAGCAACGAAATTGTTTTATTTCTTTAAGCAGAATTCAAAATTTACATGCATTACATTTTATTCCAATAATTGATCGAAATTATGATTAAAAATTAGGCCAACTTAAAAATTCTTTATGTAATTGGGATTGCGAATTTTCCCAACAGGTACCTCACAACGGCAAAGCCCTTACGGCTCTTCAACAGCGTGGCCTCGTAGAACGACGTCAACAGATCCTCACACCTCAGCGAAACTTTAGCAGCGTTGGACTTCGTTCGGATCAAATTTTGCGAGCCCAGCGACGGGCACAATATGCACAAAAGCTCATGAGAATAAAGTAAGTCACTTCACACTTTATTTTTCGAATTATTGACGAAAATTTTGAAATTTTGTCAATAAAAACTCAAATTTTGATCGTATTAGCAGGAAATTTATGATTGATTCGAATTTTCAGCGCTCTGAGGATGAATCCCAATCCCAACGTGAACTTCATGTGTACGCTCGGAGACGATTATGCACCTGCCGGTCCTCGTCAAAGATCGTTGAGTCTCGCACGGACACAAAACTTGGGAGCAATCAGCAACAACGCCAGACCGATAGCGAGAGGCCGATCACCTTTCCGACCGAATCCTCAGCATTTAGCGGCAGTAAGAAATTTGAAAATCCTCAAATGACCGAACATTTAAAAAACCGAGAATAATAACAAAAATCATAAATTTCCGAAATTTTCGGCCTTTTTTCAATATTTCAAAAAAGTAGCCCAAGAAAAGTTTTCATCTCGTCACCAAAATTCAAAACCTCATTTCCCGGTGTCGAGACTTTTGAAAAAGTAAACTGAAGCCCCAACTAAATTTCGATGAAAAATTTTCGAAAAAATTGACCAGAATGTTGAAATTTTTCCAGCTCGCCCGACCACCGATGTTCACTCAACAGCAGCCACGTTCGCGATCGAGGTCGCGATCACGATCACGTTCTCGCAATGTGCCGGCGATCGTGCAAGCCGGTGCTTCGGTGGACGATCGTACGTTCAGTGAGATGATGTACAGTCTAACCGGAAACCTCGGTGTCACCAAGCGGACCCTCAACGATCGATTTAGTTTTTAAGAAAAGTGCGTCAGATAAAATTGAAAGAAATATGGAAAAAAACGTTGAGATTTGAAAAAGGCTCTTACGAGAATAATAAGAAACTCAAAGACTGTATCGAGGGGCTGAGATAGAAATGTTTTCTTTGGTTTTTCCGGTCAACGCCTAGAAGCACTTTCGAATATTCGATTGGCTGTTGAAATGAAAGAAAAACGCAGCATCCCTTAATACCGTCTGTACAATGTATACAATATCAAAGCTTCAAACTCTCGAGTTACCTTCGTTTTGCTTTTTTATTAGTTGAGAGTTATCCAGACTTAACGATCTTATTTTGTTTTTGTCGTTGTTTTAGTTTTATTCAACGAGCCTCGTAACACGCTTTGTGTCCTATGGACACGATTTTTTGTTTAAAAAGCCTTCTGGTAATCGAACAACTTGAAAAATTCCCAGTACCTTTTTCGTCATTGTTAAAAATGACACCACGATCAGTTTTTCCCTCGTAATAGTATTATGACTGCCGTCGTAAATCTCACAGGAAAAAAGCAACGTCTCTGTTTTGCTGTGCATCGAAATAATAGAAACGAACAAAGGCTCCGAGACTTTGACGAAGATTTTGCTTCTCGAGAGTGTTTTACTATTTTTTTTGTAGTTCACACGCTGTAGAGCGGTCTCGAGTCTCGAACCTCACGAGCAACAATTGCGATAGTCTTCTTTCGCGATTAAAAAAATAAAAACGAGAGAAAGGACACTCAGAAAATTCACCAAAAAGAGTTTGATTGAGTTCATTCACAGAAGGGAGATTCGTGATGTTTGAATCAAAGTCACGACACACTGAGTTTCGTTAAAAACGTGTTTGATCTAAGCGGACGTTGTCTCGTCGAGAAAATCGAGGAAATATTTAAAAATATTCATGAATGAGACGATTAACGATGAATATGAAATGTAAAAAGTGTATTAACAAATATTATGTTATCATTAGGATTATTCGTTCTTATTCCGAGCGATAAAAACCTTAAAACTAACGGAAATTTCAAAGATTTTCGCTCTTGAATAAAATACATTTATCTGTATTATTAAGTAATGTACAGACGATAAGAAAAATCCAGTTTTTCTTCACTTATCCAAGGTCATTTTCCTCACATCTATATTTTATCGAACATTCGGAGAATGCGTGAAAAATCGTTAACAACAAAACGAGCAACATCGTGCGTTTTTATCGTAAAAATTCAAATTAATAAATTGCAATGGCTGAGGTTTTGTACGTCATAACAGAGTACGAGTTTTGCGATAGAAAAACAAAGTCTTATCGTCGACTCATTCGGAAAGACGCGCGAGTCTCCGCCTCGTAATCAGTCGTTTTGCTGATTTTCTTCGTCTCAAGAGCTGCGATCGCGCTTCCCACAAACTCCAGCACACTCGACTCCTTTGTTTCGTCCGGGAGACCGTATGAACACATAATTAAAAATTTGACATTTCGGTGACGTTTAGAAATTTCAAGTTTCTTTCTCCGCGCGCGTTTCCCCAAAATTTTCAATCACGCGATGTTCCGGAGTAGAAATTACGCATCGATATGAGAATTAATAATTGGATGCTGGAAAAATGTCATCGCGCCTCCTATCCGCGCTTCGATATCCTGTCACCAACCTTGCAAAACAGGTGAGACCAGACTTAATCCCAGATAACGGATTCCGTATTATTAAAAAGGATTTGCGCATGTTCAAGATTTTTTTTCTTTCAATTTAAACGAAAAACGAAATTTTCGTCCGAAAATGATCGAAAATTAAAAAAAAAAAACAAATAAACTTTGCAGCATTTTTCTCTTGGCATTCCTGAAAAACGTTGAAAATGTGGGAATTTCATTACTTTCATGTATTTGCAAATTTGACAGTCTTCACTCTTCGCACCTCAACGAATTGGCAATTTTTATATTTTTTTTAACGTTCCTATTATTTTCTGATTGTTTTAAACTCGATCAAATGTTCTAAACTCGTTCCCAAAATCGTGAAAACGTCTCGGCTAAATTGCACTTTTAGTTTTTAGCCTCGAAAGGACCTGAAACTTGTAAACAACAGCAAAGATTTTTGAACGTACACGAATACGTAGCGTACACACTTTTAAAAGACGCCGGAATTCCAACTCCACCGTTCGGCGTAGCGACGACCCCTGAAGAGGCTGGCAAATTCGCTGAAGAGCTTCATTCCCGAGATATCGTATTGAAGGCTCAAGTTCTTGCTGGTGGACGTGGTAAAGGACATTTCAAAGGTACCAATGTCAGTGGTGTCGTCCTTTGTGAGACGTGAGTTTTCATTTTCCACGAAAAACTATCGAAATCATACTTTATTTTTTGTTTTTATATTTTATTCCTCATTCATGCTTTTTCGATAATTAATTAGGCCTCAAGAAGCGAGGGACCATGCGAGCAAAATGTTCGGTAATTTGCTCATCACGAAGCAGACAGGGAAAGAGGGAAAAATTTGCAATCAGGTGATGATAACGAGCAGGAAATTTCCAAGGAAGGAATATTACATGGCAGTGATGATGGAACGAAGTTTCGGTGTAAGAGATTCTCACTAAACAGTCAAAATAACAAGAATCAAGTTGTGAAAAAAATTCTCTCCAGAAAGACATTCAACAGTTTTGATTCCGTGGATTATTCAGGGACCCGTCGTTATCGTCTCGACCGAAGGAGGTGTCAACATCGAGGACACAGCAGCGAGCAACCCCGAAGCTATAGGATATTTTCCGATCGATATAACCAAAGGAATAACCGAGGAACAGACTCAACAAATCGTTGGAAAACTTGGCTTCGATGCAGCCAATGCTCAAGCAATTGCTCAAGTGCTTTGCAATCTTTACCAACTTTTCATCACCAAGGACGCTCTTCTCTTGGAAATCAATCCCTTCGTAGAAGATATTTGCGGCGAGTGTGAGTTTTCCCGTGCCATCAAATCACTTCCTCTAGTTTTCACATTCAATTTTGATCAAACATGCGAAACTTCCATTAGTTCGAACAGTTGCGGAGAAAAAATTTAAAAAAAATATTCCTCCCTCACAAAATACCTGGAAAATTGTTTATTTTTGATCTTCCAATATCAAAGTTGCTTGTGAATTGAAAATAATCGTTGGTAGCTATTAAACAAAAAAAAATCGTTATCCTGATCTCTGCGAAGTCCAGGAAAACTGGGGCATCGAAAGGTCGATGAGGATTTCGAGAGGGGCCGAGTGCCTATCGATATTCCGTGTAAAATAGGTCACAAGAACCCATGGTAACCGCGGAAGGTCAAAGACCCATTTTATGAGGGAAAAGCCTGCAGTTGACACCATCGATTTGATTATCTCGAAGGCGGAATATTTCGAAAACAATGATTTTGATAAAATAGTCGGAAAAATGAATAATCGAGAAGTCTCAAAATTTCATTTCAATTGTCTGTATATATTTTTTTTTCGTTGCAGTTTACGCCCTCGATTGTAAATGCAATTTCGACGACAGTGCGGAATTCCGGCAAAAAGATTTGTTCGCTCTTAGCGATTGGTCGCAAAAAGATCCGAGCGAAGTTCAAGCCGAAAAATTCAATTTGAATTATATTCGACTCGATGGGAATATTGGTTGTATGGTGAACGGTGCTGGCCTGGCAATGGCCACCATGGATATCATTAATCTGTACGGCGGTTCGCCAGCCAATTTCCTTGACGTCGGTGGTGGTGCTACTCCAGAAACAGTGATGCAAGCTTTCAAGATTTTATCTTCTGACCCGAAGGTTCATTGATGGTCTATTCACGCTCTGATTAAATTTAAACATGCCTGAATATTTTTACCACCGCCCAACAGATTAGAATCGTCGGGATTTCTTTTTATTTCACTTTTTGAGAAAAAAATCGAGTGCGATCGTTCCAGCACGTCACGAGCACGCTTTGCTATCAAATCATCGCCTGTCAATCTCTCAATTTTCATTCTGAGTCGAACCTTTGTTGGTTTTCAAAAATTCACCAAAACAATGACTCAAAGTTTCTGAAAAATTCGAGAAAATTTATTTTTTTCGAGAAATTTTGATGAATTAATGGAAAAAATTGATTTACTAGGTGGAAGCCATACTGGTTAACATATTCGGAGGCATAATACGATGCGACATCATAGCAGAGGGCATAATACAAGCTTCGAAAAGTCTCGATCTAAAAATTCCCGTCGTAGCACGATTGCAAGTATGTACGAAACTGTAATAATCAAAAAACTTGGCATGCAATCAGAAATTGTTTATATCGATAATGAAAAATGACAAAACTTGGATTTTTTTAATGATTTTTCATCGAAATAGGGTACAAAGGTGGAGGAGGCACGTGAGCTCATAGCGAAATCACAAATGAAAATAATTCCTATCGACGATATGAGTGCAGCGGCGGACGCATCAGTCAAATTAGCGGAAATGGTTAACTTGGCAAAGTCCATGAATGTCGAACTGAGCATCAGCTTGAAAAAAGATACACGTCAAGATAAAAGACGTTCAAAGTATGTGCCAGAATGTGAATAGTCATCAAGACAATCGTAAACGTATGCATTTTTATATGATACACGATATACTCGTTTTTTTATTATCATTATTATTGGGAATCGATGTTTTTCATGAACACGTAACATTTGTTGTGTCATATGCAAAAATATATGGATAAGTGTGAATTAATATTATTCGAATTGAGCCTTTTGAGTTATCGTGGAAATTGCATTCTCCAAATCGACGTTTTTCCACTTTTTCCATTATGGGACCATCGATTTATCGAAAACAAAACGTTGCATCACTTTTAGTCTGTCTAACTAGGTCAAAAGATGACTTTGAAATTTGCAACGTTGAGATTCAACAAAAAAATGCTTTTCCATTAATTATTCATCGAATTTTATAAATTGTTACAATTTTTCGTATCTATTTAGTTTTTGGGTCGCAATACAGAATCGTTTTAGTGTCTAGGCCAAATACTGGAAAATAATAACGAGCTCTGCTCAAGGAAAAACAGATTTTTGTAGCATTCTAACGATGCAAACTTCAACATGAATTCAAAAGTGATATTGATTGGGAAAAGGAAAGTTCCACAGAGGCTGCCTCTGCTTTTACATTATCGAACGAAGTGACCAACTTTCCCGTCAAATAACACGGAAAATCGTTTTTTCTCGTTCAGAATTCAAAAGCTTCCTTAATGACAAGTGTAATCACTAATTTTCCGGCATATCTGCATAGGAAATTTGAAGCTCTACGAAAAAGTCTCTCTGGAAATATTTCCTGAATCCAATTATTCGGGAGTTTTCGACACACGAAAATTCGCAAAGAAAATTCAAGTACATTCATGTTTTTGGTTCTACGTCAAGTTTTTTGTTCAGCATCGAAAACGGCCATAAACTCAATTTCAATGGATTTTATTTATGGGAACATCGACTTATGATCTTTTTTATGAGATAACCTCGAAACCTGATGAAAAAGCTGCACGTGACAAAAATATATAGGTCAAAGGGTTAAACTGAAAAACTGAATTTTTTGCTCACCCGGAACACGATTTCGTCGAAGAGCAGGCATCGAATAACCCTTTCCCGCCTCACGGAATACAAATAATATCGCTCATTGGACTTTGACTTGTGTCAACATGGCTGTCATTGCCATTCTTTTGACGCGCGCTTACGTCATAATACAAAGGGAACGGGCGGTACAAGCTCATGCACAATGTGATGATAATGACCGTGAATAATCGTGATAATTATATTCGTATCGAGTTTCCACGATTCTGGGAGCTCTCGTTATCATTCATTAATGATTACATCGCTAATCATTGCATTTCTGCAAATTCGACATGTAAAGTTCATTGATATTACGATCACTAACTCAAACAATAATGCTCTCGACTTTGACTCAGTCCAAATGACATCTCATCACTAATGAAAAAATCAAATTTCGTCATATTTCTCGAACCGTGTCTTTCAATTTCGTAATAATTGTTTGTCTTGGAGTGCAACAATTGTGAATGAAAAACCGTTGGGGAGTAGGCGCCATTTGAGCATCATAATGGCCGCTGATTCGTTGATTTTTTTCGGAAAAAAGTTTTCTCGCCCGGGTCGCACGTCGCACTGCATATTTTTGACACTATAAACATTTATTTGAGGCGCCATTTTCAAATCACAAGAGATGTTACAATATACAAAATCAGGAACGATACTTTTGAAAATATCATCGTCATGTGCTACGCGATTTATTCAAACAACGGAATAAAAACCTCGGTAGTGTAGAATTTCATTCATTGTAGAAACAAATTATTTGCGATTTCTACGCCCGGGCCGTTGCGCACTGGGAATCCTTACGACCCGCAATTCTTCTCTATGTGCCGACTTTCGAATCATCCTGTACATTCTCTACATTCACGTACATATATACATGTATATGAATGCCCACACGTTGGATGAAGCGACGCGGAGATATGTGTCAGAGCATAGTAAAGTGGGGGAAGAAGCGCGAGAGCAGCCCTGGCGAATTGACACTCAACATTAGCAGTTCACTGCCGCCGCAGTCAAAGAAAGATGGCTACTATGTTGTCTCGGACGATATCATTAGCGGAGAATCTCACCCGTTTTAACGGTGTCAAGGTACGTTCTATCGATTTGTTTCGAAAAAACGTTCAACCCTCCGAATTCCATAACTCAAAATATTGCGTTCTCAAAGCTCTTTGTAAAATATGAAAATCAAATTCATCAAGTGATGGAACAGTTTTTTCGGGATCGGCCCGAAGAGTGGGGCGATCACCATATTAGATTTGCCGTGTGTAGTCTGCTAAATTGAGCGCCAGGGTCAAGCGTTTCGAAGCCAAGGATTTTCGCTTCGTTGTACTCTATATTGCCAATCTTTACTATTTTACATATTTTTTCCCCCTACGAATCATGACGCTTATGTAACTTGACAAGGAACGAAAATACGTCGAAAATATTCAAAAAAATTCGAACTTTTGATGAAACTTTGAATTCATTCGAATCGAAACAACAGGATAAATTATTCGATCAAATTTTTCCTCCTCCTTTTTTGACTATTTTATGTTTTCTCTGGTCGTTTTCAACGTATATACACTTACACACCCTATACTTTTCACGTCATTGTCGCGTGAGCTGCTCACCTCTCCTCGAATCTCGATTGTCGTCATTTATAACTTTGTCCTGGAATGTCGACAATGATTCATCTATATCCGACTGTGTACGCTGCACAGCTGTTTTTTTTTTTCTCTTCTTTTCACAATGTCAACTGACGTTTCTAGCTTCCGCGATGATCACGGGGATCGCACACGAACTTTTTCGGACAAATTCATTCCGAATCGTTTTTCAATGTCATTTTCGAGGTTCGAAAATACATTTGAGGTCACAAACAATTCTCCCATCGATCGAAATTCTTTTCCTAACCAAAAAATTCGACATTTCAGACCTAAATAGAAGCTCGAGTCTCAAATCAGTTAAAAAAATCGTATTTTTTCGTTCAATTCAACTTTTTCTTCGTAACTATGTGAAATATGGAACGTTAGAAAAATCGAATGCCTTCAAATTGTATTGAGGTAATAAAAGTGGAAAATATGAGAACAAATATTTGTGACAGTGATAAAATTCCCAGACCATGGCACTCGAATCCAAAAATTTCTGGCAACTATTCTTCAGTGTCTAGTTTGACAATGGAAATTCTTTTTAATCCTTCGAGCCCTGGAACGATTTACCACTTTTTTCAATGTTTATACCTGCATCACTTTTTTTTTCTACTCCGATATTGTCGGGATTTGCCAATCGACACGGCAAGTGGCCACAAACGCTGTTACACACGTGTTACCAAAATAGACTGATGTCTCTGTGGTTCTCTTGACCACTGACTCAATGCCAGGGACACGGCCATCAAGGCGTTACAACAAAGTTCAATTCAAGATCAAATTCCCTTTTCGTTTTCATGACGAGACTCCGATTAAAATTACAAAGGTTCTCGAGTTCGATAATCAAATTTTTTTCCTCCGAACATGGATGAACTTTGCCACTTATTTTGTTGGACCCAAAGACTAGTAAACACAAATGACATTGAATGGTTACGAAAGCAACATTCCAAGAATATTGCAAAAAAAATGAGACACTCAGCTTGCCAGGGAATGTAGAGACCCGATGCTTTTTGTCTGAATCGACTCGTTCCCTCTGGATGCAGCAAATTACTTTAAGATTCCACAATTGAAAATTTTAACAAAATTATCGTTTTTTGCATGAAAGTTGACTTTCGAACGTGTCAACTTATTCTATCATTGAAATATCAGATTTGACGTAATCTGGATGGACCAAAAATAATTAAAAAAAAAAAATTCTCGAAATTTTTTGTTGTTTGCAAAAATTTGTTGAAATTCCTGGAAATAATAAGTTTTATGAATTGCAGATTCTCGGCTGCAAAAATGGCTTGGCCAAGCAATCGGTGAGGAACTTGAACGTCCATGAGCACATCAGTTACAGTTTGCTAAACGAAGCCGGAATCCCAACACCGAAGTTCGGCGTTGCCAGGACTCCTGATGAGGCTGCAAAGTTTGCGGCTGGCCTTAACACCAAGGATATCGTTCTGAAGGCTCAAGTGCTTGCCGGTGGCCGAGGAAAAGGTCATTTCAAGGACAGCAGTGTCAGTGGAGTCAAGATGTGCGAAACGTAAGTCTAAGATCGTCAAGAAATTTTGCCGAAAGAATTTTTGCAAGTGTGCAATACCGTTCAAGCAAAAGTACCTTCCAATTGAATTTTCCATCCCGTATCAGGCCGGAAGAAGCCAAAGCTTTGGCCGCGCAGATGCTGGGCAAACTGCTCATCACTAAACAAACCGGCGAAGGTGGTAGAATATGCAACGCTGTGATGGTAGCTCAGAGAATGTTTCCCCGAAAAGAATATTATCTTGCTGTTATGATGGAGCGTGCGTTCGGTGTAAGTTTTTCCAATTTCCCCAACTCTTGAATTTTCTTTGTATTTTCTAATATTTGCTTCCATCCATTTTGGACCGATTAAGAAATCTTTAAAAAATGTACGTTATTGAAATTCTCAACGTTAGGCTCCAACGAAAAATACTTTTCCTATCAATTGTTTTCTCATTCAATTTAAATCAATTACTACTCATTAATTAATAATTAATTAATTGATTGATAATTCATTTTTTGTGAATCTATTAATTGATAATAAATTATTTAATATAATTAGGTAAATTAAAAAAACCGAAAAAAATGTCGGTGTCGAATTTTTCGTTTGGATCCTGGAAAAAAAATTGTTTTATTATCCTGGCCCAGTCCATTCGAGAAAAAATAGAATTTCGTCCAATCCTAACGATGCAATATAGTGAAAAATGTTCTGCTCGAAAATTCTATGAAGATTAGTGACATTTAGTTTTCTCCTCATACAGGGGCCTGTGATTATTGCATCGAGCCAAGGTGGCGTTAACATCGAGGAGGTAGCAGCGACCAATCCAAGCGCGATAATGTACGATCCGATCGACATAACGAAAGGAATAACGAAAGAGCAAGCAGAGAGAATCGCCGTTAAGCTGGGATTGGAAAACGTCAAGGATTATATATCCCAAATAATTCTGAGCCTTTACGCCATGTTCCTCAAGAAAGACGCTCTTCTGTTGGAAGTGAATCCATTGGCCGAAGACATCAAGGGAAATTGTACGAAAAATTCGACGATTCTCGAAAAATGTCTGTTTTTTTTTGTTCCATGAATTATTAATTAAGAAAATTTTGTTTTTTCAAGATTTTGCCCTTGACTGCAAATGCCGATTCGACGACAACGCCGAATTCCGACAGAAAGAATTGTTCGCACTCCGAGACTGGACGCAAGAAGATACTAAAGAGGTCGAAGCCGCAAAGTTCGATCTGAACTACATTGCTCTCGACGGTAACATCGGTTGTATGGTGAACGGTGCTGGTCTGGCTATGGCTACCATGGACATAATTAAACTGCACGGTGGTGAACCAGCGAATTTCCTTGACGTTGGTGGCGGCGCTACCAAAGATGCTGTCAAAGAAGCCTTCAAAATCATCACTTCAGATCCCAGGGTACGAAAAAATGAGCCCGAAGTTTGCATTGACGCAATGCCAGGAAATGGAAAAAAATGAAAAATGATTTATTACTTATTTATTTTACGAAATCAATTGGCGCGGTCCAAAAAAGGTACGAGGCGAAATCAATCAATCAAAATTCGAAAAAAGTGACGAATCATTTTTTTTTAAATTCATTTCGTGGCATTGCGTCGATGCAAGCTTCAGGCTCTTTTTTCTCTCCCAATCTTCTGGAAAATCGTAACTCTTGACAAATTCATCTTTCCCATCAGGTACATGCTCTTCTCGTGAATATCTTCGGTGGCATCATGCGATGCGATGTTATCGCCGAGGGAATCATTGCTGCGACTAAAGAACTCGACCTCAAGATACCCGTTGTTGTTAGACTACAGGTAATATTTCTGGATTCAAAAAAATCGACTCTAACCCTCACTAGCGACTTTTGCGAACTCCAATTTCGTTACGACCGCAGAAAGGACCTCGCCAAATTTTTTAACGAATTTCCCCGCCACTAATTCGTTGCTCAATAAATTTCACAACATTTTTTGGTTCTCCGCAATGGATTTTCATAATTTTGGTCCCGAAACGACTCGATTTCTTTGAGTTCGTAATTAATATTCCTAAAAATATGATTAGTGGATATTTGAGTTTGAAGAATTTGGCGGAAAATTTGAAATTTTGAGAAAATTGTAAATAATGAGGAAAAAATGATGTGAAAAAATTTTCGTTGCGGTTCAACGACGCGGACATTATGAGCCGACGATTGAAATTTGTTGAATGTTCTAGGGAACCAACGTTGATGAGGCGAAAGCGTTAGTGGCGAACGCAGGATTGAAGATCGTGCCGGTGGACGATTTGGACGAAGCGGCTCGAGTGGCGGTGAAGCTTTCGACGATTGTTAAATTAGCCCAATCTGCCAACCTTAGTGTAAACTTTGAGATTCCTCCGATCTCATAGATGCGATTAGAATGAAAGTAAATTGAAGAAAAAGAGAAAAATTCAAGATAAACAGAGAAAAAAGATGAGAAAATTACGTATGAATATTAGATAGCGGACGAGCGAAGAGCCAGAGCGAAAGCTTTTGCTGTAAATCACGAGAAATAACCCACTAACAAAAAGCAGAGGCTCTCGTTCGTCAAACTTTTGATTAAAATCTTAAATCCTATCGATTCATCGTATTTTTTGGGCTTTTCATCCGAAACACTCTCAGCGGCGCTTTCACTAAATCTCTTCCTTTCTATATCTGTCTGTAAGGATAACTCAACGAGTCCATTATCGCGAGAGGATCAAGAAAACAAGGAAATGAAGAAAACGAAAAAAAAAAGAAAAAATTGAAAAAGGAAAGGAATTTTGCAATCTCAGGCTGGTTATATGATTATATAAATTGTATACGGTTATATAATTAGACATTAAGATGTAGTGGAATGTTCCTCGGCGCGTTAAACTCGCGAGAACCTAAAAAAAAAGGCGAAAACGCGTAATTGTTGAAAAATAAAAAGTATATCTCGTGGCGGCTGGTCAGAGGCGACAGAAAAACCGCGACAAACGCGCGCCCGTTAAGTTGAAGAAGAAAAAAGTGAAAATTTGTAAAGATACACAGATTTATTTTTATCCCGTCTCATAAAACAAAGGAAAATGTTGAAATGGCTGTTTGTCGTCGAAGCCACCGTCATTCAGTATTAAAGCAAATTTATTTATAAATATTTTAGCATTTTTTTGTCCCCCGATTTTCATGCACGTTTGGGGCTAAATATTCTCATTCGCGACACACCTTCTGAGATGTACCCCAATACGCCTTTCTTCAATTAAAACCATCTTTTCACCGAGAAAGACCGAGGAAGCGAACAAAAAAACAAGCTGAGCTTACCACACATTTTATTTTTATTCATACAGACAATTTTACGTCACAGAACATGCCTGTCCTCTGTATCACAAATACTTATATACAAATCTGTATACATAAATTATTTTACATTTTTTTACTTCTTTCATTTTTATCATTTTTTTCGAGTTTTTCTTCTCATTCTCGTTGCCTAAAGTCGTCGACGATGATATGAAAAATAAAACTACGAATCTCAACCGTGCAACTTTATGGGAAGGCAAATCGTACCGCCGGAAAGTTTCCTCATTACCGACAAACAGCTCGTTATCGTCGGTCCGTCTCGCCAATTACGAATTTCGGTTCGAAATTGTTGAAAAATACGTTGAAATTTTTTTTCTTCGAGGTTTCTTGTCAACGTGACGGAGAACGGCTGAATCAGTGTCCAGGGCCAAGGTTAAGGTTGAGTGAAATGAGAAATCGGGTTTTTTGTTGGTACTCTCCAGTGTTTCGTCGTTTTTAGTCGGAAACTTTTTGGTTTCGTGAGGCACAACGTTTTGCCATGATATTTGACTGAATACTTTTGAAATTTGATCATTTTTTCAAGTTGTTTGCATTTTTATTTATTCGTCTCATGGGTCAATCCTGATTTTGGACTCTTATGTAATTTTTATTCGATTTATTCATTCAGATTCGATGCGTATCGTTTTACTTCAGAATAAATTCGTGTGGCTTCGTTAACAGCTGTTAAATGTCATTTTGGAAATAATTTGCTGCCCTGAGCTTGATCGTTCGTTGTCAAACGATTCGCGGTCTCATATACAGGAAAAAACTCCGCTGCGAAGGTGAAGTCAAGGGGAGGATTACTTTGATTTGTTTATTTCTTCGTTATTGCCGATCACGGGCGTCCGGAGTGACGAAATGTTTCTGGGGCATTGAATTAATCGTCGACACAACTTTTTTCTCTTCGAATTTCGTTCGTAATTTCAATAAATATGATTCTGAACTCTAAGGAACTTTGAAAACGTTGCTTAACGTTGGATTGCGAAAAAAACGGATACATTTTTCGTGTGCGATTGCTTCATGAGTGACGATCTTGATGATTTCGTATGAGCAGACATATGGAAGCGACGGAGGGGAACAGAATTCGAAAGAATGCTGAGGCACGCATTTTATTTCATAACATTGCGATTTGGTATTTCGATATTTTATTGAGTACAGTGTCCGAATTCCCACTTACAATTACTTACATTCAATTTTAAATTTAATTAATTTCATAAATTATTTTCTCACGCTCAACTCGACAAGACTCAATTTTTCAAGAAAAATATAAGTTCCCCCGTTGTTCCCATTTCACCAGAGACGGGGGTATAAATTTTATTTTTCTCAAAATACGAAGGATCTCGGAGAAAAGCGTTTATCTATTTTTTGGTCATCTCTCTCGCACTCGCGCGACTGCTAGATGACTTTAAATGATGCTCCTGAAAGCTGTATGTACCCAGGGCCCAACCGAGTTTCGTCTTTTTGAGAGTTTTGTAGACCTAATAAACGAAAATATTTGATTACAATGTTGAAGCCTTTTTCGAGTAAAGTCGAAACGTAGGATACTTGAAGGCACAATAAAGGTAGATCTGCTTTATTATCTTGACGGATCTCGTTCGGCTTCGCTCTGAAATGGCGCGAGACATGGAATTAGAGAATCTGCTGGAGACAACGAATTGCAACAGTGAAAAATAGTTTAATGAAGCAAGTCGAACCTCCAGGGCTTTCCAATAATATCCCGAAATGGCATAAGCTTCGTGTCCTCCAATGCCAGAAGGTTTATTCCTCGATCGCGTCAACATGCTTCGACATGAACCGAAACATTTTGTCTCAAGCCTGCACTCGCTCGCAATATGAATTCAATGTCGCCTCGTTTTTCTCGAGGAATTATCCTTCCCGATAGATGGATCAGGTGAAACTCCAAACTCGCTGAATTCGCTGAGCGCTTTGTTGTCTTCGATCAGCTCCGACGATTCGAGTTCCAGGTTGCCGTTAAAACTGAAAATGTGCAATCGAGTACTCGTTGATCCTGCATCAATAACAACCACGCGAAACCGGCGACCGCTCAACGCCCAAAATCGTCCGCCGGGATCCGCCGCAAGTCCGGTACGACGTTCCAAATGCATCGCTGTCGTCATGGGAGCCACGAATATTGCGCATGATACTGCGA